>CAJNIZ010005035.1:6719-20233 GCA_905231905.1 Symbiodinium pilosum | reverse complement strand
TTTATTATTAGGGGGAAGCGATGACTATTATGCACTCTGAAAAGAGGACCGCTTTAAAGGGTATCCTTGCCCCTGAGTGGTAGAAGAGATCTGGTAGCTTTCAGAAATAGGGGGCCCCAATGAAGACCCCAAATTGCTATGATCCGCAATCTAATAGGGAACGATAAAAAGGTATCCCTGATTTTGGGAAGCCCTGCTCCTTATAACAACCTATATCATCCCGGTTTCCATGTTGTTTCCATTTCATTTTCAATTTCCTTCAGCATTTGATTCTCCATTGCTGGGGTAACATCCTTAAGCCCTCAACCCAAGGCCCTAAACCCGAAACCCTAATCCCTAAACCCTGGAAATCTCATTGTTTGAAGCCCCCATGTGAGCTACAGTCTAAACTCCTAGTGCCCCCTCACTAACCCCTATGATACTCGCCTATATAATCCCTGAAAATAATCCCCCTTAAGGGAGTTTAGAACCCAAAGCCTAAACCCTATAGAACATGATTCGTATGAGGTCCGCACCCAGGCCCAGCCCCCCAAACTGTTCGCTGAGAAGCTCCGCTCCTGCTGGCAGGAGTTGGCTCTGAAGAGATACGGAAGCATCAGACCCTATAGTCCCCCTTAAGTAGATAGAACATAGGGTATGTAGAAACTACTATTTAGGGTTTAGGGTTTTGGGTTTAGGGTTTAGGGTTTAGGGTTGGCTATATAGTCCTCCTTAAGTAGATAGAACATGGGGTATGTAGAAACTACTATTTAGGGTTTAGGGTTCAGGTTCGATATATAGTCCCCCTTAAGTAGATAGAATATGGGGTATGTGGAAACTACTATTTAGGGTTTAGGGTTTAGGGTTGCTGGCGGTCGCTCACATGGAAGGACCATCAGAGGATGGAAAGGGATGGTATTCAGGCTTTCGAAACATGCATGTAGGCTTTTGGCTACCCCCAATACACTATAGTAGCTTCCATGTTCCATTCCGTTGTCCCTATATAACCCCAATGTACGATAGTAGCTTCCATGCTCCTTCCATTTTCCTTGCATAATCCCAATAGACTACAGTAGTTCCCCCTAAACCCTAAACCCTAGCCACTTTCATGGCACTTCTGCAGCTTTAAGAGAAGCTCCAATTGTCGGATCGTCATGTTTGCCCCCTCTCCAGGAAGAGACGTGGCATGCCCGTCTACTCAGAAATAAAGTCGTTTATCAATGGGGGCAACTGCCCCTACTCCAAACAAGAATTTGAGCCATAGTCTAAAACTCCTTCAGGGGGCTTATATCGGGGAGTATACAAGGGACTACTATAGGGGATAATTAAAGGGGATACTAGGAATTTAGTCAATAGCTCATTTGGAAGGAGAAATCTGGAGGGGGGTTTGGATCAACCTGTTCTGGTGAGTTCCCTGCAGGTTTTTTCTCTCTTCTCTACATCACCACCTTTAGGCAGAGGTTGAAGCCCAGATCGCTGTCCCGCGTAGGGTTTAGAGCTCAGGGTCTTAGGGTTTCAGGGTCTAGGGTTTGAGGGTTTAGAGTTTTGGGGTTTTAAAGTTCAGGGCAAGGATTTTTTTTGGATTTTAGGGTTCAGAGCTTAAGGTTGCAATGTCCTGCCTCTGAGGCAAGATCGTAGCAGCGTCGCACGTGGTTGAGGCTTGCACTACAGCCCAACCACTTCATTGACAAAAAAACATACTGTAATATGAAGAGACTCCCATATAAACTCCTTGCTATCCGTGCATTATCCCTATCTTTCTGTAACAACCTATAACAACTTCTTAGAGCACTTCGAGGCATTTATAGTTTGGTAACGATGCAGGGTTTGGGCTTGTTTCAATCATCTTTTACAAAGAGTAGCTCGTATCATGCGTGGGATTGGGGTGGATTGGGGGGTGTACCACTTTGAGGAATTCTTTGCTTGTCTCCGCGCCATGCGGCATTTCCTCTTTCGATCCACCTTGGGGATCTTAGATGCATGAAATCTTCAACAAATGTACGCAGGATACAAAACTATATAAGCGTAACTAGTTCTCAAACATGGCCCTTCCTGATCCTAGCCCCACCCGCCTTTTAGGCTTTCCGGGGCCAGGATTAGGCGTTCTGGTTTTTGCTCCATGTCGGGTTCGTGAGACGAAGGAAATCAGGAGAGGCTGTTGAAGTAAACTCAGGGTGCGTTCTAAGTTTAGGGTTTAGGGGTGATTGCATGGGATATACCAATGTCTGAGGTTCACTCAATCACTGAGGTCTGTGCCCTATGAAACCCCAAATCGTCTAAGAACCAACTTCCCCAATACACCATTGCACTACACTCCCTGAATTCCAAGCCCTACACTCATTTACCCTTTGTCCCAAACCCAAAACCCCTTTACCTAGACCCGAAGCCCTTATCGCTGAACCGTGTTCCAAACTGAGCAGCATGGCAATGGCTACAGAGAACACTGCCTTGGACCATAGTTGATAGGGTTAAGTGCACGCCCTAAACCCTGAACCCTGAACCCTAAACCCTAAACCCAAAAATCAACCCTAAACCCCAACTCCCCAACCCCCAAGCCTAAACCCTAAACCCTGAACCCTTACACCCCGGTAAGACCAGCCTGAAAACTGCCAGGGCAGGAAGAGGATACAAACCAGGCATCCAGCAAGCAGACCTGGGCCAGAGTCTACCGGCTTATTACCATTACTTAGGGTTTGGGGTGGTCATGTTCATTTTGAAATTTTAACACTCAAGGAAACTTGGGGACCCTAAGTAATGGTAAGTTTATATTGGCTTGAGGGTTGAGGGGTCGAGGGTTTAGGATTTACAGTGGCATAGAGACTGCATGTATGCAGGGGGTTTACAACTTCAGGCCTGGGGTGTAGTATTTGCGGTCTAGGCAGTTAAGGCGTTAGGATTGAGGGCGTGGGGTTGGGGACCTGGGTTTTTAGGGTTTGCGGTTTAGGCTTTCAGGCTTGGGGTGATAAGGATTTGGGGGTTTCCCAAAATTAGAGGTACCATTTTAGGGGTCCCAATACAAAGGACTATAGTATTTTGGGGTCTATATTGGGGTCCCCTTATTTTGGGAAACTACCATTTAGGGTCTGGAACTTAGGGTCTAGAACTTATCGGAACTGTACGAGAATATGATGGTTTGTACGGGCTCGGTGGGAAAACCACGGGACTATGGCAGGAAGATCATGTACGTATGGTTCAACGCGCTGGCCCTAAATCCTAAACACTACACCCAAGACCCTAAACTCTAAATCCTAAACCCTAAGCTCCAACTCCTAAACCCTAAGCTCTAGACCCTAAACTCTAAACCCCTAAACTACGTTGGCCTGCATGGGCCCTTGATCTGGAGGCCGTGAAATACCAAGTCACAAGTCTCGCTACAGCTTTGCACACCCGAAGTCTCGGGGGAAGGGATCATCTTCAGGGTCCACAACTGTCCCCATGTACCCAATAATTAGGTCCCTTTAAAGGGATACATAGGGTTTAGGGTATAGGGATACATAGGGTTTAAGGTTTAGGGATATATAGGGTTTCGGGTTTAGGACCCTAAGGGTCCATGTACCCAATAATTAGGCACTTGGGATATAGCTAATAGTAATTATAGTACAGATTTTGGGTAGGTATATGATTATTGGGCACTTGGACCCTTAGGGTGTGTGGAAGTGATATTCACATACGCGTATACGTATGCATACACATCCACAGAAATAGACATACAAATATGGATTTGCTTTTCGACTCCCTCGCCTTACATGAGCCCACTACAAATTCTACATGTAGTCCCCCTGAAGTAGATAGGATAGAAGGTGGCCTTGGGTATTTTAGAATAAGATCCCCATATACCCCATATTCTATCTACTTAAGGGGACTACACCCTAAACCCTAAACCCTACATAACCCATTATAGTAGTTTCCATTTTCTGTTCCACTATCCCCTTATAATCCCTAAACCCCATATTCTATCTACCTAGTGGGGACTATAACCACGGAAGAAGGAGCACAGGCTTCTAAGACTACTGGGCTCCTGACCAGGCAGGCAAAACTGAAGCCGTAGGTGCCAACATGCGTGGCCCAACCGAAATCCTGGCTGCGGGGTCACTACCCAGGGTGCCCCATAACTCAAACTCACCGAAACCCTGAACCCCCAAAACTGCCATACCTCAAGAGCCCAAGATGCCTGAAATCTCCAAAGCCCTAAACCCGCCCAATCTTACCACCCTCAAAATCCTAAAATTCCAAAGCCCCAAAATCCCCTGAAACCTAAAACCCTAGGCTCCTACAATCCTGAAACCCTTAAACCCCCTGAAGGACTGATAGCTTCAAGATCCAGATCTGTGGATTTCAGCGTGCCCAGTTTGTGGACAGTTGCTCTGCTACAGCTTGCCTTATTCAAAGCTCCGTTTAAGGAGGATATAGGGATATAGGATCATACACAGGCCGTTAAGGTTTAAGGTCTAGGGGTAAGTTACTTTTAAGAGGGATATACAAGGGTAAGTAAGTACTAGTTGTTAGGGACTTTAAGGATTACCAACAAAGAAGAGCACAAATGGAAGAAAGGGAAGATGACATGGACTCTGGCATTATATGGATTCATAGGGGGTTCTCGGGCATGCTTCCCGACAACATAACGAGATTTTTTGAGGTACCCTACACCTTACCTTTGGTTAGCTAGGGATGAAGGAATGGATCCCTGTAGTAATCCCTATATAACCCACTGTAGTAGTTTCAATGTTCTTTTCCATTCCTTCATTCCCAGTTAACCACCGGAAAAACACACCAGAACAATACAAGGAATCCAGACCCACAATATGAGTAGCCTCGAGGCTTCTACACTACTTTTGAGTTTGGAACCCTAAACGCTAAACCCTACCACAATATAGGTATCCACTCAGGCTTCTATTATAGGCCAAAAAGAGAGAAAGAAAGCCAGAAATTCCCAAAGAACTCCTCTCCTGAACCAAGAAGGGATCCTAAAGCCTCAGCCCTAGGCCCTAAGCGCTAAACCCCAGTCAGATGCGCCAAAATCTGGGCCAACATCAGGAAGATGTAAAAGCTTGCCAAAAAGAGGGCCCCCCTTTCATACGCTGAATCTATGATAATTCAAAGCCCTAAACCCAAAACCCCAAGCCCTAACACCCCCTAAAATGGACCCCCAATTTTTTGGAGCCCTCATGTACAAGTTTGTCAAATCTGAACCAAGCACGAAGGCGACGCAGAAGCACTCAAGCACCGAAGGTTTAGGGTTCAGCGTAGACATAATTCCCATCTATCCCAGGAGTTTAGGGTTTAATGTGGGCTTAGTCCCCATTTTCTCTTGGGTTCCAAGAGTTTAGGGTTTAGGGTTTGGGGATTAATGTTTGGGGTTAAGGTTAAGACCTAAATTTGTTGACATGATGGTGTGAGGACTCCACCAGCGCATCCTGCCTTTGCGGAAACTAAACGAAAGTGACACGCTGAATCCTCAATCCTAAACCCTAAATCCATGTCTTACTGGTTCTTTGTAGGGAATAAGGGAATATAATTCCAGTTAACCACAGTAAGATTGGGAAAATTGTCCAGACACATTCTAGTGCTTAATGGAATGTAGCTCTTAGATGCATTCTAACTGCTGGACCCCTACATTCGCTTTTGCCTTCCATGCTACCCTAACCCCAAACCCTAAGCCCTATACCGCGAAGCTCCTGCGTCGTTGAGTTCGCGGAGGTACCATTGAGCATCGCCGCAGCATTGGCCTCTATGTCCTGCATGTTGCTGCTTGGAGCTCATGATGGTCTTTGTGCTCATTCTTTGAGCTATACAGTCTGAACGCCTAGTATCGCCCTTAATAAACCCCTATAATACTCCCCTATATCCTCGCCTATATAACCCCCTTTAAGGAGCTTAGACTATGACTCATTCATTGGGGTTCAAGGGAGTTGAGGGCTTCGAGATGCAAAACCAACCAATGGGCTTAGGCTTTAGGGTGTAGACTCACATGGACCGTGCCATTAGTCTCTTGAAACGTCCTTGTTCCTTGTGATATGAATATACTATGAACTTCCTTTCTACGCTGCTCCTACTGTCTTGTTCTTGCAATGCTTACTCATCACGTCCCCCTGATGGTCAATCCATCTCCCCCCCCATAATAAACATGTCCCCTATATGTACATATTTACTTACTTACCCTAGGGCTCCAGTTACCTAAATAATGGGAACTGGAGTCTATATACCCTATAGTTACATAGCCCAGTAACCTACTATTTAGGTAACTGGGAGCCCTAGGGTTATACATGCTGCTATTATATGGTAGTTTCCCAAAATAGGGGGACCCCAATATAGACCCCAATATACTATAGTCCTTCTTATAGGGAGCCCCAAAATGGAACCCCTTATTTTGGGAAATCCCCATATTGCAGTGAAATTAGTTTTAAGGGCTGGGGGGGAGGAGATATTTTTGGGGGGATGGGTTCAAAAAATTACAGCTTCAGAGTTGAAGCCATCTCCTACCTAAACCCTAGGTTTAGGGTTTAGGGTTTAGGGTTTAGGGCCCTAGACCCTCAGCCCTAAACCATTCTTCTTCTGCTCCTTTATGTCTAGGCCATCACCTAAGCTTCAGCTACAGGGAATCTTTCTCAATGATCCGCCACGTACATATAGGGTTGGGGGTTCAGTGTTTTCCCTAAACCTTCAAACCCTAAACCCTAATCCCTAAACCCTAAACCCTAAACCCTAAAAACAAACCCCGCAGCCTGCACCGGTAGCTACGTCACCTCACCCCCAACAGCCAAAAAGCTGCCCCTCCACCCCCTAATGGCACATGTTCTCCCATGATATCAGGGTATATCATGAACTTAAAGCCTAAACCCTATGGTGGATGGAGGAATTCTTGCACCATTTAGCCTATCCCCCAATTATTGCAGTATTCTTGCTATCCTAAGTGGTGCAAGATTTCCTCCATCCACCGTACCTCAAACCCTATGTGCTACACCGCGTGGATCAAAACGAGGAGCCTCAACTCCGCTGAGGACCATCACATGCCGCATCAAAAACAATGCCCAGGCTATGGCCCTGGCAAAGCAGGGTTTAGGGTTTAGGGTATGGCCTGGCAAGGCAGGGTGGAATTGGGGGGTTCCAACAATCAGTGGTTCCTCTTTGGGTGGTTCTTACGGCGGAATCACGGAATAGTAGGGATCATGGGTACAGTTGGGGGTATACAGGGGAGTCTTGAGCTTGGAAGTTCCCATGCGCATGCCTCATTACAAAATAGCCTCAGGGTTTAGGGTGGCGCCTAACTACTAGTGTGGGAGGCAAGACCAGCCAATAACCCGCCTCGGGTTCATGTGTAACCCTGAACCCTACACCCCGAAAATTTCAGACCCCTGGCATCCATTAGCTAAGTCGGGTTTGATTCGGTTTGATGTCAATTTTCAAGACCGAAACACTAAACACCGCAGTGCTGACAGTAACCCTAAACCCTAGACCCTAATCTGGCTGGAGAAGGCAAAGCTCCGGCCACTATGGCTTTCGCAGATCCATCTCTGAAGATGGCAACCCAACCCCTGCACTACAGAGTTCAGGGTTTTTAGGGTGTAAGGGTTTAGGGTGTAGGGTTTAGGGCTTTAGGGCTTAGGGTTTCAGGGTTTAGGGTTCAGGGTTTAGGGTTGAGGGTTTTAGGGTTCCTAGAGGCGTGAATACTTGGCAACGTGGATAAACAAATGGACAAGAACATGGAAAGTCAAATGTATTTTGAAAGTGGTGGCTATGCAGGGCGCCTAGAAAGAGCCCCATCAACGAGAATAGGGCTCTGAGGGTTAGTCTACTACAGTTATGTAAGGATTCTGTGCACAAATATTGGTAAGCATTCAAACCCTAAACCCTAAACCCTAAACCCAATGTTCCGCGCCTGCAAGCATTGCCAAGCAGCGCAAGGGGCTGCAGCAAAGCCGGCGAAAGGTCGAAACTCGGTGGCTGCCGAGCCTCTGCCGGTCCCAGCGTTGGGAGTTCAGGGTTTTGGGTCTAGGGTTTAGGGTTTAGGGTTTAGCATTTTGGGTGCCACAATGATGACCAAACAAATATCATACAGGGGTTATACAGATTGTATAGGTTTTATAGAGGGTTTATAAGGGGGGCAGGGCTAAGGGTATTATTACCCCATGCATTCAGAATCGAATGGAAAAGTAAATGGAATATGAAGTGGGAACCGGGATTCTATAGGCATGTGTTTTGCCTGCTTCGGTCTCCATATTAGGGACTTCGTTCTCTTTGGGTAATATGACGCTAGTTTCAGCACATAGCCTAGTCGCATTCCGCAATAGACCATGCAAGCAAGACCTCAAGGAGCCAGAAACAGCACTGCTTTCCAGACCCTTCTATTGCCTGGGAACTAAACTCCAAACTCAATAGACCATGAACTAAACCGTACAGGCTTCATGAAGACCGACCTCACAAACTTGAACTGCTGAAGTTGGAGCGCTGGGAACGGCAAAAGCCTCAAAGCCTTAATCCCAGACTTCCCAAATACCCATAACGATGGCACTTGACCTCAAACTAATGAGTATACAAGCTTTTGCTCCAGGTATTTGGGAAGTCCAGGCGCAGAACCTCCACATGTACTTCACGTTTGTTCCCATACAATCCCTGCTCACTGGTGTAAGGAATGGTGTATTTTTTTAGGGGGGGGGCCCATAAGAAGGATTTTAGTATATTGGAGTCTATTTGGGGGTATATACACCTATTTTGGGAAATTCTACCTAGAATCAGCTGAATGGCTAAACCCAGACCACTGATACCAAGAGCGCAACGCATGATGGGAGGACCAGGCCAATGGTTGAACTATAAACTTAGGGTTTAGGGTTGAGGAATTCAGGGTTTAGGGGCTTAGGAACTAAGAGTTGAGGGTTGAAGGATCTAGGGTTTGGGATTGAAGGATTTAGGATTTAGGGATTTGGGGTTTAGGGTTTAGGGACCATTCCCAGGGACCAGCATGAACTCTAAAGACGTGGACCTCAAATCAGGCTAAGGATGCAGCAATGAGTTCCCGAAACCCAAGCAGCAAAGAAGAAGACGATCAACTCAACCACACGGTTTAGGGTTTAGGGTTAATGGTTTAGCGTTTATACTGAAACCTCGACCCTAAACCCTGAACTCTAATCCTCTAGGTTCGCCTGAAACCCCTCGATAACAGGAGCACCCTTTTTCCTACGTAATGTTCCGCTTTAATAACGCGACCGCAAAAAACAAAATGGAAAAAGGGTACAACCCAGCCAAACCCTACCCCTAAACACTGACCCTAATCCTTAAGCCCTGATTATGAGGGAGCCTTCATCACCAGCCACATGGTGTAAAGCGCGAAGCCCACAAGCCAAAGAAAGGCAGAAATCTGGCAAATACTGCTTTTTGGATGAGTTTGGGGTTTAGGAGTTTTAGGGTTCGAGCGTAGGTTTTAGGTTGCATTGTGATTTTAGAGAGATCTTCCCTAAACCCTAAACCAGTACCCTAAACCCTTTAGGGGCCTAGGGTTTCAACAAGGGATTTGTAGGTTTCTTGGACCTTTTCATCAGAGCTCAAAGGCCAAGGCATGGCGAGGAGACTTGTGGGCCTTCAGGAGGTTTAGGATTTAGGATTCAGGGTTTAGGGTCCAGGGTGTAAGGTCTTGGGATTTAGCGTTTCTGGTTCGGGGGGCTTGTCCTTCTGACTTTCGGAAGCTTGAACTCTTGACCTTCAACGGTTACAACCAGTGTCAATCCGCCTTTGGGGTCTGGAGGCGCACCTTTAGGGGAAACTGAACCGAAACTGTATCATGATGGCATACTAATGTAGACTCATGATTAATAGTCTCCCTCCCTTTTCAAGGGCCTTAATCATCCCTATCCTAAACCCTATTAAGGGGAGGGGGTTTATTAATCAGGGGTCACAGAATGTTTCAAACACCGGCTGGCCTTCCTGTGGAAACCTGCGCCTTGGACCTTCCCTGCAAACGTGCCTTGGCTTCCTTCATCACATGAGATATCAAGCATATCTGTAGGGTAGTTTAGGGTTTAGGGTTCCTCATATACGCCAGACATGGGATATCAAAAATTACTGTAGGGCGGTTTAGGGCTTAGGGTTCCTATATACCCAGAAAATACAGCGTAATTACAGGGGGCCCGTCAGCTTTTCTTACGGGTATTTAGCAACCCAGGAATCAATGAAGATGGGCTATCGGCACCCAACAGAGCCATCCCGACAAACAACCAGTAAGTTTGGGAAACCCCTACAGTAGGTATGTAGCGAAACACTTAACTAGAACAGATTATGGGATACTACCTGGTTGTTATAACTTGGACGTCCCCAAACCTAGTTCAGACCCTATAAGCCATAATGCAATCAGAGTTTGCGTTTGCTTGTCCATGTTATTCTCTATTTGATCCTCCGCTATTGGGGTGGTAAAATACACAACCCAAACCCTAAGCCCGAAACCTAATCCCTGAATAAGATGGTAGCCCCCGTTTTCTTTTGAGTTACGATATAGTAGGGACCAAAGCCCTTAGCGCTAAACCCCACAATACTTGCGCCCGCGCCCACGTAGGCAGAAGCCCGCCAGAGCGACTGTCGCCAGCAAGCGGAAGAAAAAGTTGAGGGTGCCCTCCAAGGCAATTTGCCCAGAGACCACCTGTCGGCTAGTGCTCTCTTATTATGAGGGTTTTAGTTACCCGAACCCGGGGAAATAGGACTCTATGATAATTATAATCATGCGATAGTTCTAGGGTCCTTGCTATTAAGGGTCAGGGTAACTAAGGTCCCGTTATGATTTCTCGTGGTTGAATTAAGTGAGATTCCGTTCTTCTTTCCTCAAAACACTACACCCCAAAGGAGGACATAATCTTGCATCATGTTGGAGGAGTGCGTCATTATAATACTTCCTGCAATGGTGATGGTCCCTATAAAACCCTCTATGCCAGCATCTTAAATCCACCCTAAACCCAAAGCCCTGAACCCTAAACCCTGAACCCTAAACCCTGAACCCTAAACCCTGTTTTTGCGGTTAAGGGGTTTCCGTCGCTTTTTGGCTCAAGGTGCTGGCTTGGGGGTTTCAGGGCTGAAGGCATAGCACAATATTTGCGATATGGGGTTCCGGGTTTGCGGTTTGAGGTTTCGGGGCTTGGGGTTTAGTTATTTACGGTTGATTGGACCTAGTAGGATGACACTTCCATATAAGATCCTACAACCAACAGAAGAATAGGATCTTCCGGGTATATGGCATCCTCATGTGGGGCTTGAATACCCTATATATCAGAGGCCATTTCGTAGCTTGGGAAACTATGCCTTGAAGCTGCCTTTGTATTCGGCCTTCGGTTCATGATGTAATGCTTCGAAAATTGAAGCGTTACGGGTCTTGGAGCACCCCTATTAAACCCCTGCACCCCACAGTAAATACGTGGCTCGGCACATGAGGAACACCGTACCACAATGCAAAGTCTCTTTTTGAAGTCTTCATATTGATGGGTTGCGTGGTGCGTTGCATATTAAGGGGGAAGGATTCATTACTCTTGAGTAAGCCGACGGTGGATCGACATGAAAGGGGTTCCCAGAATCCTTGGTATAGGCCCTAGGGTAAATGGCTGTGGGCCAAGGACAGAGAATTTAGAGATTTGAGATTGAGGTCCAAAAGTTTGAAGTTGCTGGGTCTGAGATTCAAGGCCTGGAGCTTTACTTTGGGACCTTTCCCCAAGGGCAATCTGGAGACTTGCAGGTGCATCAAGGGGGGGTGAACCTCTAAACCCTAAACCCTAAACTCCTAAACCCTAAACCCTAACCCCTAAACCCCTAAACCCTAAACCTGGGGTTCAGGGCCACACCTATGGTGTACCTATATTCACTATCCCACTGCCCCTGCACCAGAAGCCCCGAAGCACAAAAACATCTAAATCTTACTTGCAAGAGCCTGAAGAGTCATATGCGAAAAGCCACACACCTTAAATCTTCAGCCCTCCGCCCTAAACCCTGACCTAAGCCCCGAACTCTGAATCCCTAAGCCCTAAACCTCTACTAGGATTCATTGGCTTACCCAAGGAAGAAACACATCATTTCCCTCGAACCACAACAAAGCTCATCAGACGAGAGACCGCGACGTGAAGAAGTGCCCCGGCGCTAAGGCAGACCTCGGGGTTACTGTAGAGGCTTAAATGAGCTGCCGTCTAAACTCCTAGTATCCCCCTTAATATACTCTGTAGTAGTCCCCTGTATAATCCCCTATATAACCCCCTTGAAAGAGTTTAGATTATGGCTCAAATGGTTACTATAGCGTTTAAGATTTTAGGGTTTAAGGTTAAAGCTCAAGGTTTTAGGGTTTTGGGCTCAATGTTCAGGAGTTGGAGTTAGGGTTTAGGGTTTTAGGCTTAGGGCCTGGGGCGGGATACCAAATTCGAGGATATCTACATCGAAATGAATAAGACGGGCCCAAATAATTGCAAGTTAGTGTAGAATCTGGTGGAAAAGAAACTTGAAAATGAATCAGAACCTGAAGTTATGCGGGAATTTATGTGGAATTCTTCGAATAAGCAAATATCAGTTTGATCTTTATTTGAGGACCCCATGCCATAGCACCATACATAGACTAGGAATCTAGGACCTAAAACTGACTAACTAACTACGCTTCTGCGTAAACAACACAAACATAACGGTGGTCGATATGTGTAGCAGCTGGCGGTTCAAGGCGAGATGGTAGCTTCCCAAAATAAGGGAACCCAATATAGACCCTAAAAAAACATGATCCTTATTATGGGGGCCCCCAAAATGGTACCCTCAATTTTAAGGGAGACCCGCAAATGTCTGAAGAATAGCCATTCTGGAGCTCCCCCAGACCGTCAAAGCCAGCACGGTGCCTCCTTGGATGTGGTGCGGCTTCAGTCGCCAGCAGCTTCATGCTACTTAACGCAGAATTGACAGCGGAGTGCTAGTGGAACTTCTGGTGCCATGCTTGGCGTTCGACCGCACTTTCACAAAACTGAGCTGCCTGGAGGTGCTGGAACATGTCACCCATTGCCAGCATCAGCGCTTCTAGTCGCTCGTAGAGTGCCCAAGCGCGGCACCGTTTTCGCCATGAAAGCAACATACGGTGGGTACGAAAAAATCCTGCATAACCAGAGGTTTAGGGTTAAGGTACCTTCTACCTGGAGACTGATGGTGCTTGTCATGTAAACCTAAACCCTAAACCCCTATATGGTAGTTTCCCAAAATTGAGGTACCCCAATATAGACCCCAATATACTATGGTCCTTATTATAGGGACCCCCAAAAAGGTACCCCTAATTTTGGGAAACCCTAATCCCTATAATCCTCTATACAAACCCAGTTTCCATTTCATTTTCCATTTTCTTTTCCATTTGATTCTCCATTATACTAGGTACCCCTAATTTTGGGAAACCCCCATATGGCTTTTAGGATCAACAGCATGGCTCCTTTTGCAAGGCAAGAGCCCCTCATAGCAAGAGGGACCTTCTGGTACAGGTCCAGACTCGAAGTGGGGACTGGCATAGGGGTCAGGGTTTAGGGTTCAGGGTTTAAGGTTTAGGCTTTAGGCTT
>CAJNIZ010005034.1:0-10877 GCA_905231905.1 Symbiodinium pilosum | reverse complement strand
ACTGGGTGGGGGGTCCTCCTAAAGGATATCACAGGCGGTGTTGAAATCTATTTCGAGCATTGACTGGTTGCTAGGAGGGATGGAGGAATGGGTTGCTTTAGTAGCTCCATACGCTCCCCTAGATATCCATTCCTTCGTCCTCTGCTGAAACTCTAAGCCCTCTACGTCCCTGCAAACCCACTGCTTGCCGGGCGCCAAGCAATGGGAAACTTTGTTGGATCCCAAAACGATTGGCAGAATAGATAAAGACTCTCGCAAATAAAATCTCAAGTATTTACGAACCATTGAACGAGACTGCTATAGTAAACACTGCCAAACTACCAGGAAGCTCGGGGGTAGTTATAAGCAGTGTTATGCACTATGAGCACAGGAACTGGCCTCTTTGGGGGTGTGGAACTACTCACAACTCTGGGAGGCCCTCTGAACCCTGAACCCCAAACTCTCGACTCGAAAACCTACATCCCCCGAACACGAAAATCTCCCCGTGGACAAGCCCCTAAACCCCAAACCCATAAACCCTAAACCCCGAAACCAACACTACACCCTAAATCTTTTCCCTACACCCTATAACCCTAAACCCAAACCCTAAACCCCCTAGGCTGCAGCAAGGTGGCCTCAGCAACAGGAAAAGCCCTACTATGAGGCTTTGCAACATGGAGGGCTTATTACCCTCAGATTCCCTTGAAGGGTGTAGGGGTTTTTGGTACCATTTTGGGCGTCCCCACAATAAGGACCATAATATGTTGAGGTCTATATGGGGGTCCCCCTTTCTAGGGAGACTACCATTTAGCCAGTGAAGGTTAGGGGTCTACGATCGAATGGTTTAGCGCTCGTTTGGCGTTCCCAAGGTTTGGCAGGGTTATCTTTGAACAGGGGCAGTACAGAGGAAGCTATAACTGCCGAGCGCGACACTGGCTTTCCAAGCATGTGCTTTGGGGTTCCGAGTCTCGGGTTTTGGGGTGCGCCGCCAAGATAGGGCGCTTTCTTGGAGGTTTGGTTGGGATTTCAGGCTTGGGATTGGGATTTGGGGTTTAGGGTTTGGATCCCCAGCGGCCAAACCCCTGATGTCAGTTCTGATTTTGAGCCACACGATTGGACGGGCGAGCGGTGAAGTCCCCATGTGCTGATGCAGTAGCCATTGAAGCTTGAAGCATCAGAAATTCTAGAATGCTCTGCGCCCTCAATCCTTACCCGGGCAAAAGTGTCCGCAACCCTAAGCTCTAAGCCCTCAACCCTAAGCCGTGGCAAACGTGCTCTAAAACCTAAACTCACGTGGGCTCACCAGTCAGGTCTGTCTGGGGATTTCAGGTTTTGATAGAAACAACAAGTAAGCCTAGTAATAAAAAGAAACGAATCATAATAGTCATAGTAGCACTAATAATATGAATAGTAATACTAGAACTGATAGGAGTACTAGTACTAACATTAAGAGAAAACAGTAGCAAAAGCAATGATAGTCATATGAATTAGGGTCGAGGGAAGTTTGGGCCCCATTGAAGAGCCTGATGATTTCCACACTGCAAAACGTCCTCAGCCTAAAGCCTGTAGCCTAAAACCTTGATCTGGTGGACACCCTAGACCCCAGCATAGTTTCGATTGTTGTTTTCATTCTTTCCTTCGGTACTAGCCATCCGTACGTAATCCTTAGAGCTTGAGTACTCCCTACACCCGACCCTAAACCCTAAACCCTAAACCCCACACCCAAAACCCTTAGTCTCCTGAACCACTGTGGCAAAGCGGCACGGAATTTCAGAGGCCGGCATTCGCTCGTCGCACTTTCGACACGCCGTAGCCAGGAACCCACTTCAAGTAAAGTTTAGGTTGTAGAGCTTAGGGTTCAGGGGGTGCGGCTCTGTAGGGTCAAGGGCCCAAATTCAAGTTTCACTTTCGTAGGTTTACCTTTTTGGGCTTTAGAGTTAATAAAGCCTTAAACACATTTCGGCCCATGCCATGGGCATCGACATGACAAGTCCGATTTAGAAACAATGCTGCCCCTATCTTTAGCTGACGGCGGAAGGGGGGGGGGCGGTTCCAAGCTATGGGGCCCTTTTGCGTGCGCTGATATATGGTGAGCATTTCGGGCGTATACGGGGACCCACTCGAAGTTTGAGACATAACCATTTGGGTTGTCAAACGTCTGGCCACTGTCTCAACCTAAACCCTAAACCCTAAAACCCTTAAACCCGAAATCCTAAACAGAGGATTCTTGGGCGGAAGGGCATAAGATTAAGGGAGTGGGGTATTCGCGTTAGGGTTTAGCATTTAAGCCTATGAATGTTGGAAGTACCTAAAGACCTTATTCAACGTATGCAGTTTCTTGAAATCGCCCTTTTAGAGTCCCTGCCCTGATCCCTATATGTTCACATACTCCACTGAACCGGGCCACTGCCGAAAATCATCTGTGATTCTTATGCTAGTGTAGCCCCAAGAGGGATAGGGAAACATAGGTGGTTGTCAAAATTATGGTCCCTTCTTGGGTCCCTATTATAATATGGCACCTAATATTCAGGGTAACCAAAAAGGGACCATAATTTTGACAACCACCCAATATAGTAGCTTCCATTTTATTTTCCATTATCCCAGTATTACCCCAATATACTATAGTAGTTTCCGTTTTCTTTTCCATTATCCCATATATTACCCCATATAGCCTAAACGCAGTTTACGCGTTTCATAGTACCCGGGCAATCCCCTCGAGTGTCACAACACACACCCGAGCCATGCCTTGGCGACCACGTTTGACTCGTGCTCTTTTTGGTGGTGGAACTCAGTAAGATTATGTTCTGTATATAACATACTATATCCTAAAGGAGGATAGAATCTTACTCTATATTTGGGTATATAATGTCCCTGTATATAATACTACACATGTGAGTTGCACAAACATCGCCACCAAAAGCAGCCTGCAGCACAGCACCGGGAGCACGGAAGCAAGCATATTCAACCTGACCGCCCCCTACAAAAAACTAATGATTGTCTTCTGACATGTGGAGATTTGGGTGCCTGTAAAAGGTCTTCATAAGGGCTCTGGATTACCGAGTGGCAAGGAATCTAAATAGACTTATTTCATTCAATTCCTAGGTTTGTATATTTGATGCTAAGGATGCTTAATTAGAATTACGTCTTTCTTTGTTTCCTAGGGGTTTCTTGTTTTGGGGTACAGAAAGATAACTTCAGCGAGCGACAAACTGGAAATGGTGGTCAAGTAGACCGAAAGACATGTCATGTGTCAATAGGGAAGAACTAAGGCCCTCCTCCTCAATTTCCTAACTGGAAAATGATTGATTTTACATCCCAAGTCTAACTAGGCCTCGTCGAAATTGGTCAATCTAGCTGCCCTAAACCCTAAACCCTAAGCCCTAAACCCTAAAACCTGTTGCATCCTAAGCCCTAAACCCGCTGCCCTTCTTGTGAATGTTTGTTGCACAGGAATTTCTAGGGGAAGGATTCCGGTCCGCCTAGCATTTGTTCGATGTATTATGAGTTTAGGGTTTTAGGCTTTTTGGGTTCAGGGCTTAGGGTTGGGCTGCCGTCATTTTCACAATACTTTATCAACAAATATTCTTTGAATGGTTCAGATGTCTACAGCACAGTGCGTACCCAGCGACAGAGCAGAAGCTTAAGCGAGAAGGTAGCCTGCCCAAACCCCCAGGCCTATGTTGCGGTCTCCTTGGGCCAGAGCTCGAAAGTTTTGTGGGCCCCTCTGATCCTACCTAAACCCTACACCCTAAACAATGGTTTCAACCGGAGAGCCATGTTGGACCTAGGCATGCACTTCAAGTTTCATGGGGACTTCGGGGTTTCCCAGAATAGGGATACCTTCATTAGGGTTCCCAGTCATAAGGGCTATAGCATTTTTGTCTATGTTGTGGCCCTCTATTTCGCGAAACTACCGCTTATAACCAAGTTTAACCCTACGTAATTCTGCTCCCAACCCTAAATCAACGATGCAACACCTGCTGTTTTGAGAAGAGGACAACCTGGGGGAGCGTTCTCAAAGTAGGTAGGTGGCCCCTGTTTAGGGTTTGGGGTTTAGGCCTGACGGTTTAGGTTCGGGACTGTAGGAATGCATGGGAATCATGAAGGTCCTGCTACACAAACATGCAAACGGTTTTGGGGGGAAGCTCTCACGTCAATAAGGAGCTAAACCCTAAACTCCAAACCCTTAACCACGTAGCTAGATCTCATTAAGGAATTGAGACCACAACAAGTCACATGGGCGATCCTCGAATTTGGGGCTCCGCAGCAGGTCGATAAGAGGACCCCCAGCCCGTAACGAGCACCACATTACCCTCAACCCTACACCCTATTCAGGGTTTAGACCTAAATTCATAGGACCCTTGCTTCGTGGGTTGGGGTAACCAAAATGATCTACCTGCCAGTGCTGCAGCTAAACCTTAAACCCTGCGAGGTTTCTATGGAATTCGGAGGGTGCAGGCCGAGACCTTACCTATTCCTAAGACTCAAGCTTATGTTAGGTTGTGCAAGGTTTCCTAAACATAGGCCTTCTGAAGCAGGCATGCCAAAACTAAACTTGAAAGCCTTCCACTGTGCAGAGCTGCACGGTTGTCGCCAGGCGGTGGAGGGTTACTGGCAACAATAACAATAACAGTAATCCCTCAACGGACTAGTAATATAAAAAAAAAGCCAGCGATAACAATACTAATAATAATAATAACAATGACAACAATAATGACAATACTAACGATAATGGCAAGAATAGCAATGAGATTAAGAATAATAGTAATAATAATATCAATACTAAAATGAATAATAATAATAATGACAGGGGACGTATTGCATTTTCTAGGTTCATTTGCCCTTACAATAAGTGTTAGTGCCATAGGAATAGGCCCACATGGCTCATGTTCTCAAAGCGCCAACCCTAAACAGTAAACCTTAAACCGCTGCGACGGTTTAGGTTTAGGGTTTAGGGTTTAGGGTTTAAGGCGTAAGTACTCAGGACCGGCAACCTCAAACCCTAAGACCAAAAGCACCAAACCGTAAACCCTGAACCCTGAATCCTAAACCCTAACTAAGCTAAAGGGACTTTACTGGCAACCCCAAGAAAGGGAACCCCAAGAATGTAGTAGGAGTATACTAGAATATAAGGACCCCGGTAGGTATAGTCCTCCTATATTCCTACCATATTCTTGGGCTTCACTGTTTCAGGTTCCCATTAGAATCCTTTTTTATAAGGCCTAGGCCAGCAACACCTGAACACTCCAAGCCACACGGTTTAGGGTTTAGGGTTTAGGGGTAGAAATACCGCAGTCACGAAAGGAGAGCTGTCCCCAGTCTTGAAGAACGCAACTTTGGGAATACACGTACTCAACGGGGGATCTTCGCCAGAAAGGGAACCAGTTTCATGGCCGGTTTGAGGACAGGTATAAACCCTAAACCTGCCATATAGTTCTTACAAACTTACAAAATGCAACAAGGAAAAGGGAGAGTATATAGTATACAGCATCTTCCTCCGATTTAGGGTTTAGGGTTTAGGGTTCCTGGTCAGAATGCTACTCACATGGATATCTCACAAAATGTAAGATGACCGGGGGCATCTTGGCGTCAGCTATCTGCTTCAGTGAGTAGAGAGATAATCAGAGTAACTGGAAGGATTACATGTAAGGGAAACCTATAAAAGAACCCCATAGAAGCAGGACCCTAGACCCTAAACCCTGAACAGCGAACACTGAACCCCCCCTAAACCTTAAACCTCAAACCTTGAACCCCAAACCTTGAACCCCAAACCCAAAACCTTACACCCCAAACCTTGAACCCCAAACCCCAACCCTTGAACCCCAAACCTCAAACCCCAAACCTTGAACCCCAAACCCTAAACCCCAAAGCTTGAACCCCAAACCTTAAACCCCAAACCCCAAACCTTAGGAAGCCCCAGGGGATGCTAGGGACCCTCAGAGAGGATTTCAAAGTGTAGGGTTTAGGGTTCTGTGGGGCCCCCTTCAAACTTAAAACCCTCACCATAAACCCTAGACTCTGAAAACCAAAACCCTAGCTCACAATTATATATATATATGTATCCTATCTTATCTAAGCCCTAAACCTTAAAACTGGAAGCCCCTAACCCCAGAACCTAGACCCTAAAACCTTAAACCCTGACACCCTGAACCCCTAAACCCTGAATGTCCCAAAACCATATGGGTGGTTGTCAAAATTATGGTCCTTTTTTGGATCCCTGTCATAATACGGCACCTAATATTTAGGGTAGCCAAAAAGGGACCATAATTTTGACAACCACCCAATATAGTAGCTTCCATTTTATTTTCCATTATCCCAATATTACCCCAATATACTGTAGTAGTTTCCATCTTATTTTCCATTATCCCAATATAACCCCAATATACTATGGTAGTCCCTAAACGCATTCTACGCGCTAGTCGCCAGACATCCACCCCTGCCGGACTGCGCCAGAGAGGCTCCGCCTCACGCAGAGGCAGCCTTCGGCCCAAAGAATGCCTTGGCTTTAAGGATTTCTGCTATTGGCTTTCAGTAAATAGTCTAGGCCAGCTTAGGGTAGCTTAGGGTAGTTTAGGCTCTAAGGATGTATGCTATTATAGCTTAGAGTAAATTTTTTAGGGCAGCTTAGGGTAGCTTAGGGTAGTTTAGGGCTTGAGATTTAAGGTTTAGGGCTGAGTTCAAGGTCTACTGCCCCTTGTGAAGGCGAAATATACATTGAGGGCTCCATATAGTTTTATGTATGATAAATACTATCCAACTATTACTGAGTGGTGGGGCAATATCCAAGCTACATGGGTTTATAAGGAGATAGACAGGTTAAGGAATGGAAGCCACAACATTATTTGGTGGTTTAAGGCCACTGTTCAGGAAGGATATCAAGGTTTTTTGGACTAGAAGAACGGAGAAGAGCAAAAGGAAAGTTCGAATGGAGACTGGAATGATCTTGGCTCCAGATTCAGGAGCCAGGTAGGTACATTACGAAACACTAGCATTGTCCGTAGTCCCCTATATAATCCCTTATATGAGTCCCCTACAAGGAGTTTAGACTATAAATCATATAGCTGGTTGCAGCTTGGGTCTTCTCTACGGTTAAAGGTTTAGAGGTTAGAGTTTACTTACTGGTTCTTAGCAGGGAATAAGGGAATATACTCCCTATACACTTCCTGTAAAAATGTGTTTCCTTGTGCCCTACTAAAAACCAGTAAGTTCAGGGCAGTAAACCCTAAACCCTAAACCCTGAATCCCCTAAACTAGGGATTCGTGGAGCTTGGTATTAGGGCTGCAAGGATTCTTAAGGCTTAGGCTTCCCGTTTAGGATTTTTCTTACTGGGGCTTAGTAGAGAATAAGGGAATAGATTGCCATATGGAAAACATATTCTCTTCTTCCCTACCAAGCCCGAGTAAGTTTTAGGCTCTGGGGTTTGCAGTTCAGGACGTCAAGGCTGAGGCGTTGGGGGTGGGTCGTAGGATAACTCCAGGGTGTGCAATATCTTACATATGCTTGAAAGAATCCATAATAATCCCCACCCCATCACCAAAATGGCCTATTATGCCTCTCATAATCCCAAACCCTGAACCTTAAACCCTGAAACCTGAACCCTAAGCCGTAAATCCGAAACCAAAGTCCGAAACCCCCCCTCTCCCCCCTCCCCTGAAGAGGCCCTCGGGCGGGGGTGCTTCGGACTACCCTAAACGATTGAGGGTTTAGGGTTTAACCCTAAGCCGGCAGAACTCCAGATCTTCTGATTCTGCTTGGGAAAATCCAATTTGGACCGTAAACCCCAGGGTTTGCAAGGATGTACGGTTTAGGGTTTGGGGTTTAGGGTTTAGGGGTATATAGCGGTAGATAGGGATGCAGAAAGTGGTGGGTTTTAAGGTTCAGCTTGAGATTCAAAATCCCAAAAAGTGTCCAAATATGATGCCCCCTTGTGTGAGGTCTCCTCAAGCTTCCGTAGTACCGTTAACACAACAGTTTAGGGTTTAGGGTTTTAGGGTTTAGGGTTTAGGGTTCCACAAAGAATGGGAAGACAGCAACATAAAAGTCCTGAATAAGTAGACTATGGTTTGACGCTGCTTTGATAGACATAAGCAAATACACGTACACATATGTGCGTGTATATATGTTTATATACACACACACATATATATATATATATACGTATCCTGGTCCTGGCTTCGACCGATCTCTTATTATGAGCCCTGGCCCCAAAAACCCTTTAGCAAAAAAAACAAAACTCGCGGTATGGGTTTAGGGCTTACAAATCTTAGGGAATTTTGAAGGGGGGCCCCATAACCTGAAGCTGGTAGAAGCCCTCATCTCTGAAACGGCTTAAAATTCATGGTTGAAGGTGGGTGGTGGAACTCCTGGCTTTCCCTATGGAACCCTAAACCCTAAACCCATCCACCCTGCAACCCAAGCCATAAAGCTCCCCTGAAATGCGAGGCCTTCACGAAGGAGGGCAAAGCAGGAAAGGTCAAGACCCTGAACCCTGCCTGGACCCCTAGAAGTATAACATGGGGTTAATACAATGGAAAAGAAAAAGAAAACTACCCTCACTACAGGGTTATATAGGGCTTAGGCAATGATCTTTCTTGGGTTGTGTCCTACATTTTTCTGATGCTATACCCCGAAGAAGGAGGGACATTCAGGGTCAAGGTGAGGGTTCATGGTGAAAAGTTTGGAACGTTCAGGGCTCGATGACTCAGTGCATAGGGAATCCCAGAAGCGACACCTGTCACGTTTGGATCTCTACAACGGTACTGTATGAGATTGCAAGGAGGGTCCGAGGTACTTCGTAAATAGGAAGGTCTTTGGTTTTGCTAACCCCTGCCCCGAAATTTGGAACCTATATCAATCTTACACCCACAAGTGATGGGGTCCTAGTTGTGTGGGTTGGGGATGCTGCTGTGGGCCCCGAGAGGAAGACCATCCTCAAAACGTTTACCGTGTACCCAACACCCAGATTCTTCATACCAAGAGGATTTGGGTTACCAACCCTTAAAACAAGAACCCATTAATCATTAAACAGCGATTGATTCTGGAACGGGTCTCTTCAAAAGGTCTGGATTCTATACCAAACTTCTCACATCACTAAAGCCCTCATCCCCAATCCCTAAGTCCTAACCCCAACCTTTAAACCCTCATCCCTATTCTCTGAGTCCCAACCCCCTAAGACCTAAACCCTAAACCCTAATCCCTAAACCCTAGTCCCTAACCCTATAGTCCCCAGGTTCCGCTCCCTCATCCCGGAACCCTTTAGATGCAGATAGGCCACAGCTGCGCTGCCGTTAGGAAGATCCAAGAGTCCCCGGGTCAAACAAACGGTTTAGGGTTTAGGGTTCAGGGTTTGGGGTTTAGGGTTTAGGGTTTGGGGTTTGGGGTTTGGGGTTCAGGGTTTAAGGCCTAGGGAGGATGCCCGCAAAGGGGTTAGAGAGGTTATATAGGATTTTGGGTATATAGAGATATATAAGGTATGTAACAAGGTATATAGAAGTATATTGGGGTATATAGGGATATATATATATACACGCACACACGACATAGGGATATACAGGGATATAGAAGGATGTGGAACCACACGAAAGGATCTCTCTCTCTACATATATGTATAAATGGATATACGAAGAGGTATAAGGATATAAAGACAAAAGTGGATTTAGAGTTTAGGGCAAACCTTCGAGACAGCTTCAGCTAGAAACTGCGCGGACTTTGCTCCCGGATTTTAGGGCATCGCTTGTATACCCTAAGCCCTAAACCCTATAGGATCTATGGGGTTCCAGGACTTCCGGCTTAGAGTTTGGTGTTTCCTTGCGAGCCCCCACGCCCTCTCATTGTTTGTTTCTTGCATCCTCCCCTGACTCCAGCGTTATGGGTCTCCGCAAAATACGGTTAGGGTTTGGGGTTCCCCCGAGAGCCCTATGATGTCCTGATGATTAGCATGAGGCACTTCAAGTCCCCCGGGGTCTCCAATTTCAGAAAGCCCATGTGAAAAGTGTGGCTCTTTCTTCCCTATACCCTAAACCCTAAACCACATTCCCTACCTTTCGCACCTAATTCATTGCCCAGGAACCTCAAAGAATGGCGCAGTAACAATAAGATAGTAATAATAAGGATAGTAGAAATAGTAGAACCATCATCATGGTACTGATACAACAGTAATCAAAGTAGTAGTAAAGAACATGAATATCAATAAGAATAATGAAGGTGGTAGTAGTAAGAATGATATTCTAGCCTGTCTGGCTGAAGGAATATAGAATACATTCAATACTACACTATGTGGTTCCTCTAGTTGGCTTTGGGCCACGATGTTACCTACGTAGTCCAAGTACCGTAGGAACTAAAAGGAAGCTGACCTTAGTGGAAAACTTGGTAGGCAAATGGCTCGCAGGGGTTGTGGGGCTTGCACTGCCGTGACGCTGTGAATAACAAGTTTTCCGAAGACCTGCTTCCCATTTAGGGTTTAGAGTTGAGGGTGTGCTTGTGGGTTTTTGGCCTCAAGGCTTCTCCTTACAAAAACCATGCCACATGCCGTCCCGAACCCCGAACCTAAACCATAAACTTTCGGCTCTAGAAGCTCTTCACCGAAAAGTCCATGAACCCTAAACCCTCAGCTTCATAAACCCCAATCCCAAACCCTAAGCTGACCAAACTTCAAAAAGACGCTGGGCCTGGCATTAGGAGTACATAGGGATGGATTGGGGTTTAAGGGTTTAGGTTTTAGGGTTTAGGGTTTAGAGGGTTCTATGGATATCATATGATGGGAGTATCTGGGGATTATATGGGAATCGTATGTATAGGTTATGCGAGCTATAATCTAAACTCCCAGTATCCCCCTTATTAACCCCTATAATACTCCCCTATATAGTCTCCTATATAACCCCCTTCAAACAGTTTAGAC
>CAJNIZ010005033.1:0-12449 GCA_905231905.1 Symbiodinium pilosum | reverse complement strand
TTTATGCGCATCAGGGCTTCGCAGGCACCTCTATAATTTTGGGAGCGGTTCTGTGAGTGCGTCATTTCCGTGGACCCATGCCGTTCATTGATTTCACTTGCTTAGGATTTTTTGTTCCTTCATTAACATGAGCCATTGTCTAAACTCCTAGTATCCCCCTTAATGACCCCTATTATGCTCCCCTAGATAGACCCCTAAACCATAAATAGCCCCCTATATAACCTCCTAAACCCTAAACCTAAATAAAGGGGGTTATATAGTCCCCTATCTAACCCTTATATAACCCCCGTCAAGGAGTTTAGACTATAGCTCATATACCTTTGTTCCGGCTTCTGGCTCACTCTGCTGGATAATTGAATTTAGGCACGTGAGGACACAGGACAAAAGATCCCAAGCACAGAATTAAAATTGATTAGGGGGGTAGGGTTTAGGATTTAGGGTTGAGGATCTAGGGTTTAGGGAAATTGGTTCATGTTGGTTTTTCTTTGGAGAAGCAAGTCATGGTAAGGCTTCCAATGTCGAATGATGGGCGATGGTAACCCTATCACAGACCCTAATTCAGCTTAGCTTTTGCAATATTATGTTGAGGGGGCCCCGCATAATAAGGGCTAAAGTATTTTGGGGTCTATATTGGGGCCTCCCTATTTCGGGCGGGAAACTACCTTATTATCATCTTAACTGAGAGTGCTCGTACGACTGCAATTGCCATTATTGCTACTTAGCATTAGTGTGCTACTGGTATTTGCCGGGCTTAAAGTGTTTGTTTAAAGACGTTCTTTTCCTTGACAGGCTGGAAGCATAGGCTACTGGTCTAAGCACCAGCAGCTGAACTTGTACTATGCCCCTAGACTGAAATTTGAATTGGATACAGTTTTGAAGTGCCTAAACCCTAAGCCGCATAGCCTGCTCTTTGTTTTTTTTTTTTTGGGTTTCGGGTGGTCGACTATTCATGGGTTGATGTCGAAGGTATGAACACATGTCTTGCATCGGTTCGAAACCAGTTCCCCAGCCCCTTTGCAAAACTATCCAAAACTTGCTGAGGGAATCTTGCTGGCTCCCCTCTCACATATACTGCAGCCATAAGCCGCCCCCCGTCCCTTCAATGTTGAGGCAGTTCAAAGCACTTAAATTCCCACAGGCAGGAAGGGTTGCAAACGATCCGGCCCCCAAGAAGGAACAGCTACACATCCCTGCAACCATTTCTGTACCCTATGTCACACTCAACACAACTTGCGCAATTAGAGTTCATGGGTACAAGTCTCTAGCTTCCGAATTTGCCATAGCCCAAAACCCTGGACCCCGACCACTACAGATCACAACAGGCTACCTCGGCTTTCCAGGAAGGTATCTCCCATCCTGAATCCTCCACTCTACATCCTAGGGTTTAGGGTTTAGGATCACTCTAAATCCTAGGGTTTAGGGTTTAGCCCTCATTGCTCAATCCTGGACCCTGAACCCTAAACCCACAAACCTCTAATAGCTTTAGCCAAACCGCGTGTGTAGCTAGAGAAATCCAAGGTAGTCGTTTCCACTTTCTTTTCCATTATCCCAAGATTAATAACCCCTATGGAGGACCCAAAATTAGCCAATATAATCCCAATATTCCCCTATATATAATCTCAATATTACTCCCAGCCTCGCATGCAACAAACGGTATAATCAGCAGCTTCTCTTTGGGGCCCTTCTTTCCGCGCCTCCTCCAGCTTTGAGGGTTTGGGGACCGGGGTTTAGGAGTTAGGGTTTAGGGGTTTGGGGTTTAGGGGTTTAGGGTTTGGGGGTTCAGGGTTTCGGATGCAATGCTTCAGGTTTTCGGCCTAGGGTTTTGATTTTGAGGTTTGGAATTGGGGGATTTGGGTTGGTGGTTGGCGTTACTCTAGCATTAACTGCTAGTTGGAAGGCATTCGTTAAATGCATGCGCCCTGCCGCATACTAGGGGCAAATGGGGATGATGAACGGATTACAGGGGCAGAAACGCCGAAAACCCACACCCAAACTCGAAAAGCGCTTTCTCCTTAGCCCTACACCCTTCACGCACACTATCCCAGCCTCTCATCATTCCCTGCTGCAGGAATTGAGAATTCTACATTTTTACCCCCAGCTTGAACCATATACCCAAGAAACCTCCGCCAAGTTACCACGGAACCCCACAGAGGGCCCTGTAATTACAACTGTCCTTCTACAAGTGGGGCCTTCCGGGGTTCCATCTTAGTTTGGGGGCGGGGGTTTAGGGTTTAGGGGTTTAGGGTTCCCAAACCCTGAAACAGCAAAGCCCTAAGCCGTGTCTTCGATCTCAGGAATCCAGACCCAACTTTCACACCAGCTCTTCGCCCGAAAATTCCTATGCGGTTGAGGTTTAGGTTCAGGCTTACGAATTTAGTTTCGTTCGAGTCCCGTAATCATCAGAAGCCCCAAAAACAATCCTACACTTTTCGGAGCACCAAGACATGTCAAAAAGCTGAGACCCACACTCCCCAAACCCTAAACCCTAAACTCTAGACCAGAAGCCCTAAATCCACGAGACGCTGCGAACTGATGCTTTCGTAAACCTCGTACCTTTGCGCTACAGCCCAAGACCCAGGCCATGCACTCTAGCTACAGGTTCAGAGTAAGGTCTACGATTTAGGATTTAGCGTTTAGGGTTTAAAGTTTAGGACTTGGAGGGTCAGGGGGGCTTAAACTGCCATATCATTTAAGCCTTAGGGTTGTTAGGGTCAGGGGACCGCATAAGTAGGTTCATAAACCCAATAGTCCATGTAGCCACCCTACTTATCACAAGTGTTGACCTACTTGGGAAGTCCTCTTGACCCTCCACGTATAATCCACTTGTGAATGTGGTTATGAACCTACCAGAAGGTTTAAAGTTTGAGGTCTAGGGTTCACAATTTACCCTTAGGTGATCCCAGTACCCACTGATAGTGGCCACCACGGGTATACTAGGACCTCGACATTTTCCAGTTTCACCAAGGTTTCAAGTGGGTTGGACCACATCTGGGAGTCTGCCTTAGCTCCTTAGCTGAAGACCCGAACTGAAATCGTGACATGCCACTGTACGAAAATCAACAGTCCTTGGGTTTATTGGGTTCGAAGGTGCGGCATATGAACGGATTTCTGAGAAGAGGGCCAGCTTAACTTGGTAACATCGCCAACACTCTGGTTCGCCTCCAGCAGCGTGAAAAAAGACTGGACCCGGCTTTCGTGGTTGGGGCTAAACCCTAAACGCTAAACCCTGCCCCACCTCTTTATGACGCAGTCAGGAGGCACATGCTCGACCTTCAGCCACAGGCTGTGTCTCAAATAGGGGTTCTTCAGGGGCCCTAGGGATACCAAGGGGCCGCAGAGATTCGTCCCTCTTAAGACTAATACAAGGCCTTCATTCAAACACTCCCACATGAAAACTGATGATAATTCCCCTAAATAGGGCGACCCCAATATAGACCCCGATATACTCTAGACCTTACGATAGGGCCCCCCAAAAAAGTACCCATAGTTCTGGGAAACCCTGAGCCCTGATCCCTAAACCCTAATCCCTACCCCCTATGTAACACCTATATCCCCGTTTACAGGGTACCAGGAAAATGTCTTGACCAGGTTTGTCTGGCTAAGTTTCATTTGCAGTAGTAGGGCGTAGCAGCCTGGTATCATTGGACAAACCCCAAACCCTTAGGGTTAAGGGTACCTGGTATCAATGGAATGCAAGGCTTCACTTAATGTCTCAGATGAAATGTTGAGGCTTTTTCTAGAAAGCCCTAAACCAGGCCCTAAACCCTAAACCCTTATGTGAGCTATAGTCTAAACTCCTAGTATCCCCCTTAATAACCCCTATAGGAGTCCCTATATGTTCCCCTATATAACCTCCCTATAAGGAGTTTAGACTATGGCTCATGTGCACACCTTAATATTGGTGATGATTCAGGCCGCTACCTTGTCCTATCGGGACTTTGGAGGTTACCGCCACCAGTGCCCTCAAAGTCTCTGCCTTCGACTTTTGTGTTTGCATAGGTTTAGGGTTTAGGGGCAAGGGCTTAGGGTTTACAAGGTTCAGGGTTTGGGGTTCATAGGGAATAGGGCTTAGGAAACAAGATAACACGACCGATAGTACACATCAATGTGCGCAGACGGGTCGTAGTAACGGGAATTCTGGTAATTAGACTCCTCGACCTTAAGAACCCTGCACAGCTGGCGGAACCTTGAATGGTCTGGGAACCAAGATCTTGCGAAAGCCAACCAACCGCGAGGTTGCCATAAAGATAAACTCAAACATACACTGCAGATGCCTGGACATGCCCGGGCTTTATGGTTTCTGTTCTCCCTGACCCTAAACCCCACACCGTATTGCCGTCCAGTCTTGGCAAAGAGGCCCAAGACTAAACCCTAAACCCTAAGCCCTCAACCCTCAACCCTAACCCCCCTCGGGTCGCCCACCCTCCACGACTCATTTTTGTCGTGTACCGGAGGAGACGTCGAACGTCCCCTGCCTGGCAATGGAGGGTGTGGTCTTAGGGTTGTAAGGCAACAGAGGCTTTTGGTCTTCAAGCTTTGGGGAACTGGGTTAACGCACGCAACGCTAGGGTGTTGCACGTAATATTTCAAGCCCTTATAAGCTGAGAAGCTGCTCCCGAAATTTGAACATTGAGGTCTCAGCATGACATGTTCAGGCAGCCCTGAAATTCAGCGTGGATGGGATGTCTCGGGAAGGCAAGCTACTACCCAGATTGGGCCCAACCTGTGGAAGTCATTTTGGCAGGAGGCCTGGGCAAATGTCATCTGTACCCCTGGTAGCTCCCCAAAAATCATGATGAGCTTGCTGCGGGTCATGAAATGGCAGTTGCAACAGTTTGTGTTCTTCTGAAGCGATTCTATCCAGGCGCTTTTGAGAAACAGTCAAATGGTTGGTTCATTGGCTGAGCGCGGACAGGCAAGGCAGTAAAGCACATCTTTTATGGCTGTGGGGCTGAATGCTGCAGTGCAAATAATCTGGGTTGCTGCTAAGGAACTTAAATCAAGTCACCATAATGGCTATATATAATAATGAATATTGTAAACCCAATATAGTAACTTAAATTAATTTCCGAAACAGCACCAGTAATAGAAGCATGACATCTTAGAGCAAAAAGAAGTCCTGCCCGATCCATTGGCAACAACATCAGCCAATCTTTGCAGAACATCTGTTTCTCGCAGTTGATCTTGCACGGCACTGCTGTCGCCACCCATTTTAGCATCACCCCAAGTCACCACTGATCCATCAACAAGGACGGCTGCAAAAGCACCACCAGAGGCTTGAATCTGCTGCACGTCTCTCAGCTGTTCTTGCACACAACTGCTGTTGCCACCGTAGTCTGCATCGCCCCAGGTAACCACGGATCTATCGACAAGGATAGCTGCAAAAGCACAACAAGAGGCTTGAATCTGCTGCACATTGTTCAGCTGATCCTGCACAGCACTGCTGTCGCCACCATGGCGGCGATGTCCCCAAGTCACCACTGATCCATCACATAGGACGGCTGCAAGTGAACCATAAGAGGCTTGAATCTGCTGCACATTCTTCAGCTGATCCTACACAGCACTGCTGTCGCCACCATCGCGAGCATTGCCCCAAGTCACCACTGATCCATCAGCAAGATGGCTGCAAAAGCAGAACAAGAGGCTTGAATCTGCTGCACATTCTTCGGCTGATCTTGCGCAGCACCGCTTTCGCCACCACAGCCCGCACGGCCCCAGGCCACTGTGCACCCATCGCCAAGCATTGCAGCGAATGCGCCGGAGCCCATGACACCGTAACAACCATTTGTAGGTTTAGGGCATCATCATGCTGCAGTCCAGATTCTCGGATGGTCCCTGCTCCATCCAACACTGATCCACAAGCGTGAACAAGTCTGCCCTTACCCACTGACAGAGCTCGCTACGCATGTTGCTTGAAGTTCTCAACATCGGTATCCAGCCCAGTATCAAGAGAAACTCTTCTGCCACTCAGCAGGCTCACATGGAGTGTGATCGACATGATGCCCTGATCTGGCACGTCACAAATTTGAGCCTGAACCACAGGACCGTGTTTCAAAACTGATCACCAAGACGCCCCCTCCATAAGGCCTTTTTTAAGCAGTCCTCATAAGCTCTTCCACAACACGAGGAGGTATAAGTGTATTACGGAGGGTCCTTACTACAAGCTGTTCTATATGGAATTTAGAAGAAAGTTTCAGATAAGTTCGTTCAAGACCGGCAATAGCAAGGCATACGAGAAGCCGACATGATCCCAAGAGAGATGACACGCACTCCCAACTGGATGCATCATACGCGCTATCTTGGTTGGTGTTTAGAGCCTTCTGAAGGATATTAGTATATAGGGTCCTTATGCAATTATTGAGGGAATTATGGGAATATCCCAAAAGGCAGCCAGAGGCCAACTCAATTATGTACAGTTCCGTGTTCCCTTGAACGGTTCAAAGGCTAAAGTTCTGAGCCTGGTGGGGCAGTCACTGAAAAGCTGGTGATGTGAGCCCCGACACCCTACGGCCATCAAACAAAATACTTCTATTATACCGTAATATATATGGGCAATTGACGAAAATCGGTCCCTTGCGTGAAATCCGAAATGATAGGTTCCTCAAATATGAAGATCACCAAAACACACACCTCAAACCCTATGATTTGAATCACCCTCAATCCCCGCAGAGCAAGCCAGAGAACTCGCAGAAACAGTTTGGGGTTCAGTGTTGTCCTTCAGCTAGGTATTGGTGTCACCCATGTGTTTTTGGAAAACACCAATTGCGACCAGAGTGACTCTTTACAAGTTCGAAGCGCTTGTGCCGCGCGTTGCCTCCGGATGTGGGCAACTCTCGAAATCGAGGCCATCTAAAAAGTGCTCTGCTAGGGTTCGGCGAAAGAGCACCAGTGCACATGCTTATTCAGAAAGGTCCTCTTGCTGAACGCTAGCTAGGAAACGAGTCGTAGTCTAAACTCCTAGTATCCCCTGAATAACCCCTCTAGAACCCCCTAAACCCTAAACCCTGAACCCTATAAATACAGAGGGGGTTATATGACCCCCTGTATAACCCACCTTGAAGGAGTTTAGATTATGGCTCAAATGAGCTGCCAGATGTCTGATAGCTACCCCAGGGCCCAGGTTGATGACCCTGCTTCTGATTTCTGTCGAGGGTTTCGGGTCTAGGGCTGGGAAAATATCAAAAATCATTGTTCACATGTCTTACCAGGGTAGAGTACACAAGAGTTTTCTTAACAACATTTCCAAGAGTGATCCAGGAATGTCTGCATTTCTCCTGAGGATGCGGGATTCGAGTGCCAGCTTTGCAGTGAGTGAAGCCGGGATTAGATAGGGGGCCGACAATCGCAAGTATGCACTAGAGAGGCCCCCAAAACCTTTACTAGGTTCCCCAGTGACCTCTTAATAAGGGTACCCCTTTTCCTAATGTTCAGCTTTAACAAGGAGACCGCAAAATGGAAAGGGTAAACAAATGCGTACTTTTTTACGGGGGTACCTATACAAAGCCCTTTTGTGGGTATACTGGTTGCTTTGAGTGGGGCTTAGAGCTTTGCGTCCTGATTCTGTCGCAGGCCATAGCGTGACAAAATTATTCTGACGCTACTTACCATTGGGATGGGCGATTTGCCGTACGACTTTTCTCGTATTGTGCTCCTTCGTGTGCTTGATGTTGTGCAGATTGTTTTGTTGTTGTTGTTGTTGTTGTTGACCCTAAACCCTAAACCCTAAAAACCCTAAACCATTCTCGCAACATTCTCTAGCGGATGCCTGGTGGGTGATCAATGATCAAGGAATGATAGAGGATGATGGCGACCGAGCGCAAGAAGCACTACAGGCTCTACTGGGTTGCTCTTAAGGGTTTAGGGTTTAGGGTTCATGGTTTTAGGGGTTTAGGGTTTAGGGTTTAAGGGTGAGGAAATCCTGTTATTTTCAATATACACATAATATGGTAACTTAAGCCCTAATCCCTAAAACTGTAAACCCTAAACCCCAAAACTCTAGAGCCTAAATCTAAAACCCTAAACTCACTCCCGACTTGGACGTCTGTCTTTCATAGATGTGGATTGTAGTCAGAACGGTTTAGGGCTTAGGATTTAGGGCTTCAGGGTTTATAGTCCCCTGAAGTAGATAGAATATGGGGTATATGGGGATCTTAGTATAATGTACCCAAATCCATATTCTATCTACTTAAGGGGGACTATAGGTTTCTAAGGTATGTTGCGGCCTTTGGAACAATCCGCAACTAGCGTTCTCCTGTTGTGACTCTACTCGCAACCAAGCCCGCGTGAAACCATAGGATCCTGACCTGGTTTGCTGTTAAGGAACTTAATAACTTAGGTTTCCGTAATACAGGTATACAGAAAATCAGGGGGTTTCCTTAGTAGAGTAACTTCATTTAAGTTCCTTAATAGCAACCCGCTAACTCCGGGTTGTTTAGGGCCGCATTTCGGAGTGGGAGTGGGTATTAGGTGGTGATAGTATAGGCCTAAACCCCAAACTCTATACTAACGGTTGATAGTACCATGCTTCATGACCCCAAGTACGTGATTCCTTGGTGATTACGGAGTTGTAGTACACTAAAGTCCTGCACTGTTTTACTAAAAGCAGTATATACCCGTATATACCCCTATATATATGTATATACCTATGTACCCCTATATGTCCCTATATATCAGCAGAAGCATGCTATGATCCAATGGGATTTTGCATGACCCTGCGCCTGAAGCTAGAGCCGAAGCCGAAGCAGAAAGCACTGCCTAACAGGTAATGGGACTTTCTCGTTCAGGTCTTTTTAGGTTTCATGGGTCGCTTTAAGGATTCAGGGAATGCGCAGGGCATTTTTGGGAATATGGTCCCCTTTAAGTAGAAAGAATATGGGAATTCCCCAATATCATAGAAAGGTCCCCATATACCCTAAATCCGTAAAACCCAAAACCCCATAAATCCTAACCTTAATACCTCGAACCTAAACCCTACAAATCCTAAACCCGAAACCCTAAAACCTAAGCCCTATAAATCCTAGACCCTAAACCCTGAACCCTATAAATCCTAAACCTGCATTCTATCTACTTAAGGGCGACTGATAGCAGCTTTCGGGCCTGAAGCCTGCAACATGAAGAAACTTTTAGGGTCTAGCCTTCAGGATTTAGGGTTTAGGTTTCAGGATGTAGGATGTAGGGTTCAGGCTTTAGGGTTTAAGCTTTAGGTTCTGAAGGCCTACAATAACAACCAGAATTAGGAGGTTGGTCGTAGAAAGAATCAAACTTCGGTGGCCTTCGGAGCTGTTGGAAAATATTTTTATAGTCCCCCTGAAAGAATATGGCTTTGGGTATATGATAACAAGATCCTTGTATACCCCATTTTCTATCTACTTAAGGCGGACTCTATATATGAAAAAAAAAATATATATATATATACGTATACATATATACATATAAGGTACTTCTGAAACCAATCATCGGGGAAAATATTTAGACATCCCAAAGGCCGACCCAGTAAAGTAATGGTTGAAAAGGACAAGTGGGAGTTTCCCAAAATAAGGGGTACCATTTTGGGGGTCCCTATAATAAGGACTAGAATATTTTGGTGTCTATATTGGGGTTCCCCTGTTTTGGGAAACTACCAAGTATAGGTATGATCGCTCTAGTCAAGGCTGATAATGATCATTGCTTGGCTCTCGATAGATTCAGGGCTGGGATTCTGGGATCCAATGCCCAGCGCGATTCTGTTGGGGCCGTTTAGCAACAAGCTTAGGCCGAGGCCTTTGGAAGCCTTTGAAACGCAGCTTGCCTCTGTGGCATTCTTTGCACAAAGCTCCAAGAAAGGCCTACCGGTGACTGCCTTTTTGAGTCACGGGCTGGGCAGCATTCACGCAAGCTTGAAATTTCATGCCTTGCTCAGCGACTGTGCTCAGGATTTCTCAGGTGGACGAGCAATTGAAAGTGATGCAATAAGCCGTGCAATAAGACGATTCAAAGGCCAAACGTATAATTATGCAGGAACGACGGTCCCATGCCGCTCTTCAGCGTCAGTGGCGAACCACTTTCGATGATGATGCGGCAAAAGATTACGACGTTGAGGCCAGAGACGCCGCTGTTTTTTGGGGGGATGCTCATCTAGGCAGAAGGCTCCATATTTTTTCAGACCTGTTCTGAACAACTATGATGTATGCCTTTTGGAGCCTTGTTTTGGAAAACTGTCGACATAGGGGCATCAAGCCATGAACGCTCTTTACCAGCATTACTTAGTCGCGGAAAGGTGTATGCCAGGAGAACACACCTCCGACACACATGAGCTACAGTCAATATATCCTACGTAATCTAATTACTCGGGAAGCTATTACGGACTCTACTAAACTACGAGAAGGACCCCTATGTCGACCCTTAACGGTCCCTCGGTACAACTAACATTGACAGTGGCTCACATGCATCTTGACGATCCGGCCAGAAGGGTGTTTTTTTAGGGAATGTCGGCTTCTAGATCTGGGATCAACATTCAAAGACTAACTAGCACAGAATGGCACTGTGGCACCTCAAGAAAGAGGCCCGGACTATACTGGAATCCAGGAGCATACTGTAGGGGCCTAAATAACTCCAAAATTGAGAACCAACAGGAAAAGAACATGGACAGTTGCATGGAAGCTTCATATCATGTTGGGACTTGAGTGGGGATTGCAGAATCTAGGCGCCTAAATGATTCCCAATATCATTTTGAGATCGATTTGAAGTACCCTATACTAGAATTATAAACTGAATCTGAGACCATACTACTGGTTTGAGGTTTAGGGTTTAGGGTTTAGTGTTCAGGCTCCATATATGGGGGTTTCCTAAAATTAGGGGTACCTTTTTGGGGGTCTGTATAATAAGGATTATAGCATTTTGGGGTCTATATTGGGGTCCCCTTCTTTTGGGAAACTACCATATCCCAATACAGAAGCCCAGTTTCCATGTCATTTTTCAATTTTTCCATCTGATTTTCCATCAATGGAGATCATCTCCACCTTTTTATGTTAGGTTTCTACATTACCGTCAGAAGCTGATCCTAAACCCTAAGCCCTAAACCCTACATTACCGTCAGAAGCTGATCTTAAAACACTGCAAAGGGACGGATCCTACTTACCTGGCAAGTAGCCCTTTGCAAATACCACCAGAACGGTATCCCCCGCCTGCACCCCCGAAGAATGTTTTGCATGAACCTTCATTCTAGAACAAAAAAGGAGACGCAGGAGATACCTCTTCGCCAGCGAAAGAGGCCGCGTGGGAGCTAGTGGCCTGTGGCACAAGTTGACCAAGTTGAAGTTAGGGCCTAAGGGACTCTGAGAAGGGAGCTAGAAAAGCTGCACGGCCGGTCATGTCAAACAGACACAAAAAGAGCTGTACGGCATTGATGCCATTCGGGACCCAGCACACTTCCGGTCTACTACCAAATGCCGCTTCTCGTTACATGACGTTCTCAGACGCCTTCGCCCACAGGGTGGGGAATGCTGCTAGGCAAACCCTAAACCCTAAACCTTAAGCCGCCCTACAAGATACGGAAACTGACATGAAGCGCCCATGTTTTGAGCCTGCGGCACCAGAAGACATGCCAACTGAGCAGTCATAGTTCTCATGGAGTATTTTGACCAGACGAGCTATAGTCTAAACTCCTAGTATGCCACTTGGTAAACCTCATAATCCTCCCCTTAATCCCCTGTTATATGAGTTTAGACCCTAAGCCCTAAATCCCTAAACCCTAATCCCGCATATAACCCCCTTTCAGTCGTTTGGACCTAAACCCTAAAACCTCACTCCTAAACCCCAAATCCCAAACCCTATGTAACCCCCTTGGGGACTTGGGGAGTATGGACTATCGCTCAGACAATAGCTCAGCACAGACGCCCCATCAAGAGCCCTGGAAAGCAATCCGCGCTCTGTATCCGAAGCCGAGGAAGGTAGCATTTGGGGGGGGGGGTTGGGGTTGTAGAGGTGTTACATAGGGGCTATCTTGGGTTATACAGCGGATATAGTGGAGTTATGTTGGGGATATATCGGGCATATGTATATGTATATATATTGGGTTACTTAGCTGCCCTGACCTTACGGATGAAGATGCTGATAACTGGTTGCTTGTATGCTCACGCATTTTCCGGGGGCTTCCGCGATTTTTACGGACACAGGGGTGCTTTGAGATATGGGTCCTCATTCAACCCCTTGCAACCTTACCATGATGCTCACGGGAGATCCTGTGTTGCCATCGAAACATCACACACATTCCAAGCAAAATCTCTATGGAAGCTTTCTGCCGAATGATGTGTTCAACAGGGTAGAAAAGATCATCAAACAAGAGGGGGATTGTCAAAATTATGGTCCCTTTTTGGGTCCCTATTATAATACGGGGCCTAATACGGGGCCTAATTTAGGGGACCCCAAAAGGGACTGTAATTTGGACAATCCCCCAAGACTCTAAACGCTGA
>CAJNIZ010005032.1:0-20239 GCA_905231905.1 Symbiodinium pilosum | reverse complement strand
TCTCACAATTGGTTTGCCTGCAGTTCTAATTCCAGTTTTTCGGCGGACAAGCAATAGCACTTAGCCCCAACAGGTGGTGCGCAGCGAGAATCCCGAAGGTCCAGGTGCAGAGGCTGGCACTTTGAAGGATTCATGTAATACGCCAACAGTCTTATTAATTGCAGCTTTCCGCAGACTATAGGTATGCTTACAGCAAGAGCAGTAGCCAAAACAGGTGGCGCCAGCTGAGAATCTCACAATTGGTTTGCCTGCAGTTGTAATTCCAGTTCTTTTGCAGACAAGCAATAGCATTTAGCCCCAACAGGTGGTGCGCAGCGAGAATCCCGAAGGTCCAGGTGCAGAGGCTGGCACTTTGAAGGATTCATGTAATGCGCGAAGAACAGTCTTAATTGCAGCTTTCCACAGACTATAGGTTTGCTTACAGCAAGAGCAGTACCCAAAAGCAGGTGGTGCCAGCCGAGAATCTCTCGATTGGTCTGCTTGCAGAGGAGGCCATTCTCCCTTGGATGATGAAACATGTTTATGGAATCCTTGCATTTTTCCTGGATTCAATACATGAGGCATCACAGCCTGCAGAAAATGACGAGTATGCAGACCTAAAGGACTCCTGCTACTTTTACAATTCAGAAACCATCTGTTTTTCTTTCCCATAAAGCATTTATATGCCAGGATGTTTGCATGGCTGCTTACTTCAAGCAAAAGCTGGCCAATTCCGAATCCGGAACATCAAGCCAGAACCAGAACCTGCAGGACGTTAAAGTGAAACAACATGAATACAGTTGTTCATAGTCAAGAGGTAGATTACAAGAAACGCTATGTTTCTCAAGGACGGGATGCCTGGACAAGATGGCAGCAATGGAGCGTACAAGGTGTCTCTAGATATGTTTATGTGGATTCAGCAGGGTGTGGAGGAAGCATTTGCAGGCTTGTGATCCTGGGTTCAAACTTGAGGACAGGAAGCCACTCCTGGATGAGTCCACCATAGCAGTTCCAGATCCTACGGCTCCACCGCTCCCAGATGGAGATTTCACTAATCTCCGTAGGGACCAGGCACTGAAGAGGAAGAACATCCGGCAGGACATTTGTTGTTGACAAATGCTGGCTAGCTGGAGCACCAGGTTCAAGTAGGAAATCTATCGTCAACATTCCACATGCAGGAGGCGATGGACAAAAAGAAGCAGCGCGCTGCAAAGGATACCGTGGCCAGTGGTGGCAGCTCAACCAAAGGAATGGCCCAAGCCGACAAGGCCCGCAACAACAAGATCTACTTGCTGGATCAGATCGGTATGGATGACTGCCGACCACGATCAGGCGAGCTAGACAAGCAGGCACCTTTCCTTCAATGGATCCTGGTTAGCACTTATAAAGAGGATGTGCAGCAGCAACACTAATTGTACACACATGTAGCTCTAGTAGTACAAGTGTTGTTCTGCCAAATATAAGGAGCTTTGCTACCCCACCCCCGCGCCAGAGTGTGTGGCCGGAAAGCAAATCGATCGTTGTCCTCCTCAGAGAGGGACAATTTTATCTCAACCGCGCCTATCGCTCGACTTCTTTGTTCTCTGCAGCCCGGCTCACTTACGTGCAACCTTCTCTTCATAGTACTGGAGCTGCATACAACCATGAAAAGCTCCCAAAATTAATTAGGCAGACAGGAAAAAGGGAATGACGCTTTCCTGGTCGCGTGCCCCGGATGGAAGCCTCCCGAAGCTGTGCCTTTCCAGCAGTTCTGGATGTGATTACTAGATACTGGCCGGCAGTTGATCTATTTAATTTTTGAAATTCACCACCAAGATTCTTCCAGGTGGAAATTCGCGAAAGAAGTGGCTGGATGGGAACAGCCATCGTTAGGCTCTCCTTGGTTGAGCTTCGTGTTAACGTTCCAATGGGATCTGGTTACGTGGAGGTCTCAAGATTAACCTGCCACACCTCATGATTTCGGTCAGCTTTGTCTTCACAACAATGTAGCTGTAAGGTTTATAGGGTTGAAAAGGGTTCGGGCTTCAATGTTCCTAGGCACCTACACAGAATCCTGACCTTAGCCTATATCTAGAGCCACATTGTACTTGGGATCCTCTGGCTTCGCTAGCCTGTAAACCTCGAGTCTGAACCCCGAAACCCCGGAACTCCAAACCTTCAACCCTAGGATTATAATCAGACCCATAAGAACTAAGAAGCCTCAACCTTTTGGAGAAGATCACGTCGTAGGCTGTCTAGCTTGTCGTTCCTTAGCTTTAATTTGGAGGGAATCCCAAAAGCCCTAGAATGACCCTAAACCTTGAGCCTCTAATTCATGAAATCTCAAATCCTTGCCACGATCTGAATGCCACAGCCCCTGTCAGCAGGAGATCTGATCGGCGATGTCATCCGCTGGGATGAGGAAGACAAGCCTGCCTTAGGTGAGCTTTAAATTTGGTTTGCAAAGCAACCGTCATGTCTGTGTGCTTCCACACAGGAGTCCTTGGCAAGGGTACAGGCTTCGAGGGGGGACTAGGGCCTTAAAAACAAAACCCATGTCAAACTCTTATATGCTAAGCTGGAGTTCCAATAGTATGTTCAAAAACTCTTCGAAGCAACCCTCTGCAGATTGGAAGGAAGTATGTGTTCTGTGCACAGCATCCTTGGCAACGGCAACGTACGCTGCAAGAATGATCTCAAGTGTAATGCTGCAAATTCTCAAGTCCTAAGTGCATACATATAGCCAAACCACATGATCTATTCCTAGTAGCAATAACTATTTTATACCTGACAGACACTTAGGATTCTTGAGGAATTCCTAATTGCAGAAGAGACAGGCAGCTGCAGTTTCTAGTGTCCTGATTTCGAGCATGCGTGCAGTGTGATCATGAATCCTGTGGCCCTCTGCAGCTGATCCGACTTCAAATGTCATAAACAAAATAAAACCTTTGAAGGTAGCTCTGTCTCTGGAAGTTGTTAACAGATGTTGCGGAGGAATCCCAAAATACAAGGACAGCTAGCACTGACTTGGTCAAAGGCGCTAAATTTCCTGACAACCTACAAACAATAACTTAATATGAACTAGTATGTAAATCTACGTACGCAGTTCCAGATCCCAATTGAGAGTTCTGTGTAGACCTCCCTCTGTGCTGCGCTACATACGTTTAACTGAAGCCTGGCAACGCAGAAGGAAGCATCCGCCACTTGATTGCGACGATAGCCTTAGCTTCACATGCTGTGTTTGAAAGAGAGACAGGTCTAGGCATCGACCTTGACATGTTGGCAAGCTCAGGTAGACCTGCTGTGATTTTCGTCCTGCGCCTGCCTGGACACATCTATATACACATATCTCCTTGCAAAGTGGAAGCAAGGATCTGCAGCTTGACAAACATAATCCTTTCTAGTATGTTTGCAATTCTATGCTGGAACTTCAGTAACTTCTTTCTGGCATGCAAGCTGAGGCATACCTGCCAAAATTTCCTCCGGAATCTACCACGATCTAGCCTTGCAACCTGGACAAAAGCATCCGACACTTGACTCACAGGGAAAGAGTGAGAAATGATTGTTTTTAGGTACGCTAGCCATCCTGTTGACAAGCTGAGGTACACTTGGTACGAATTCCTTTGTGCCTGGACATTCACATAGCCTTGCAACGCAGAAGCAAGGATCTGCCACTTGACTGATGCAATCCGTTGGAGTATGTCTAGATCTTGCAGTTCACATGTGGAAAGCAAATGATACTTTAGCGTTGGTCTTGCTAGCTGAGGTAGACCTGCAGGGATTTCTTCGGGAATCTGCCACGACCTGCCCTTGCAACCTGGACTGAAGCAACTGACACTTGGTTGACACAACAAAATTGGAACTATTGATTTGCAATTCACAGGCTTCATTCCGCAAGCAAGCCCAAAGCATCCTGAATACGTGTAGATATGGGGAGTCATGTACAAGGCAAGCTTCGACTTCACCAGCATGGCTCGTCCGTTGGCCTTGACGGCAAAGCAAGTGATGTGCTTGCTTCAGCTGGGAGTACCGCTGATATTGTGTTTTGACTGAATTCTGCGTTTTGTTTGGCTGCGCATATGGAAGGATCCTGTAATATCCTTTCAGAGTAATATTGGCAGCCAACCGCCTGAGTTTGCGTTGGGTGGACTTTGTCATCAGCCAGATCGAGGAGAATGTGGAGGGCCGTGTTCTTGGGCTTCATATAGTAAGGTGGTAACCACACACTAGATCCTCGGCTATATCCAGATGTCAACAATCCATGATTAGTCCCTGCTAAGAAGGCCCCTTGAGAAGTTTGGAGAACCCAACTTAAAGCTAGTGGATACAACCTGTTGCCTTGAATTTCACCTCAGACCCTACTCTTTTCACGCATTTCCGTTTATTGCCAAGATGCTTCACATGGTGGAGCTCTTTGCTGGAATCGGCGCCATATGCCAAGCTTTCCGTACCTTGGCCGACGAAAATAGATTGAAGTTTGCAGTTTACATGAGACTACTTGGTCAAGGGAGTGATCCACGCAAGCAGCTAGACAATCTTCCCCATATTTGAATGTCAGGTGAGAGAGACTGCAACGCGTTTCTCGATCAGAGCTGGAATACAGATTGTCTTTATAGGGAGGTACGGATCATCTACATCGGATCTTTGTCAAATCAATTGTCCAATAATTTGGAGGTAGAAATAGAAAGCCTAAAAGCTGCAATGGAAACCCTGATAGTAAGTAAACTTTTCGAACCACACTTTTTGGAAACTCAACTCCCCACCCTCCATCATGAAGTCTCACCAAACAGCTGATAAGGAAGAAGTATGACTATCTGTACACCACTGCACACGACATAACCACAAGCAGTGGCTTCGCAGCTGCTGTGCGCATGGTGTTGGAAATCATACCTCAAGGGCTTCTGTACTGTGGGCTACCGTGCGCTTCTTACTCTTGGATGTCCAGCTCCAGGCATCGTCGCAGTCACAATAACCCGTTAGGGGATTTGGGGGTCCCCTTTGTGTGCTACCATAATCTGATAGGGTTCAGAGTCAGCCTCCTATTGGTTTTAAGCATAGCACGGGGCGTGCACGTGCTCATCGAACATCCTCGCGCATCTTGCTTGGCTTCTGTTCCCTGGTTACAGAGCCTTTTCTGCGTGGATAATTACGAGAAGCTCTGCTGGCAGTGGACACAGTGCCACTTCTATATGGCAAGCTTTGGTTCGTGGTCTCCAAAGCCTTCCATGCTGATAGGAACAGCCCCCTATGTTCCCCAAGTTACTCTGCGAGCTGGGAGAATCACCAAACAAGTTCGCAAGGCACGGAATTACCAAAATTGCACTGGCCTAATGTTGCAGAATTAGGAAGCCCTATATGGAGCCATTATATAGTAATTTCTGAAGCTCCAATTTCCTTTATTCAGGGTCCTCGAGGTTTCTAGTCGTACACACATAAGCAAGTTCCATGCCAAGCCAGCAATCATGAGGATTTGGCCTCCCACACAGACAATCAGCGGACTAGCATCGCGCCGGTAGCATAAGCAAAGGCCCCAGCAGTCACACTAGCCCATAGCACTGCTGTCATAGGGTGCGGCGCCCCGTCGGCCTTAAAAGCCGTTGCTCATGCCTGCTGTTTGTCAGCCCCACACCCGGCCAGCTGTGTAAGGGATGATTGGTTAGCCGCCTTCATCCCGTTGGTAGGGCGAAAGTATGCGAAAGTCTTGTACATGACTACATCATGGTCATGTCCGCAATGTAACTCATGCCCAATTCTTACATGACAGCGAGTATTTCCATGCCCTGATTGGAACATTCTCTTATAGCGGAGCCTATGTTAACCCTAAACCCAAAACCCTTTGGTGACAGAAGCCTTGCAGGCCATCCGCAACCTCATTCTTCGATACCAGCACCAGGTCACGAAAACAAAAACTGTTCGAACTCGGGAAGGCAAGACAAAAAAACAAGTGTGCCTTGGCATAATTGTAAAGTGCATCACTGGTAGCCTGCATGTTTTAGTCATATCAGCACATTCCCAAAATCAACCAGACATGGTATGTCAAGGATCTCTCCGGCACCAGACACATCCAAGGTCAGGAGGGAAGGATCTCCGAGCCTCGGGTGAGTATCCCAGATCCTACGCAGAGTTTATCTGTGAGCAGCACCTGCAGGTATCTTGCTCTTATAGATCAGGGTTAGGCTTCAGGGTTTAGGGCTCAGGTAAATTTTGGATGAAGGGATGGGTTCTTCCTTGACCCTACATGTGGGTTTCTCCATCAATCACTCTGCTTGAATGGTAGGATTTTGTGCCAGCTGAGTTCATGCAGATGGGGCCAAAGATGAATACTGAAGAGCTCTGTGCTGCAATGAAAACATTGCCACCGGTCGACTATGAGCATGCAAACTTGAGGGAGCTTGAAGTTGCTGGCTGAAAGCATTAGCTTTTCTAGGCGTGCTCTTTGGTCCTTCCTTGCCTGCAAATAAAGCATAATGACTGAATGTGGGAAGTCGATCACAACAGCGTAGGCTTGTATGCAGGAGGACGCTTGGCTCCGGATTCAGAAAGTAGTTGAATGGGAGTGAGTTTCATTTTCTAAGTGTTCTAGATCTAAATATACTCAAGATGGTTCTAGTTAAGGACCTGTTTCAGTAGCCTCCAGGTCTTGGGGTCTCACCATCAAATCATCGGAGTTCTATAGCAGTGACTTCTATGGCATCATAACCACAATCAGGAAATCCTTGATGAGTGTAAGAAAGTCTGAAGCCACAAGCCTCTAACTGTAAGTCATCAGACCTCAGACCCCAAAGACTTCCAGCTGCACTTCATCCAAGGCTCTGCAGCAAGGCCATTGGGTGGCAGATGACCAGCTTCCTTGGAGCACGAACCGGCACAGTTCATGCTCGGATCTGGCTGTATGGTAAGTAGGACTTCTGAAGGCTTCCAAATGTGTTCATGTCATAGTAGAAGGTTTCTTTTCTAGGAATGTGTCATATGCTTTGTTCTAGCATCCTGTATTTAGGATCCTTTGGGACTGTAGATGATCTCCTTCTAGTGCCTGTGTATGCAAAGGCCATGAAATCCACACGGCAGGCACCTGTATAACTAATACAGTTAGCCTGCATGCAAGAGCAAGCTTTGCAGCGCATGAAGATCGAAAGAAAAGACATAGGGGCTAGGAATCCAAACCACGTTGACAAATTCCTAGTTTACAACATCTACTGAATATCTCATAGATAATTCATATCCCTTGGGGCAAGAAACTCGGTTGTGCAAAGGCTTATCTATGCAATCGTGCTTCATGAAACCATGCTGCTGCAACAAAGAACAGATGCAGTGGGCATCTGAGTAATATCCTCGCCCCTCTGACGATTCCAACGGTTCCTGGCTTATTTTTTTTAACCGCACTCCCAGCATAAGCCTGCCAATCTGGCCCAGAGATTGTATGGAATACATATACATATGTATCATCCAGATCTTTTGAGCAGAATCTTCGGAGGGGTAAAGTGATTTCCTCGGCATTGAGCTAGCATCCACTGGCCAACGGCAGCCACACAGACGCTGGCAAGCGAGGGGTGGCTAAAAGCTTTGGGTGAGTTTTTCTTCAGAAAGGGCTCTGAACCTGGCAGATCAGGTTTACAAGGGTCTAGTCAACATTTCTTGGCTTTTATAGGACAAATTAGGCCTTTCAGCAGTTTAGAAAGGGTTAATTGGGTTTAAAACTGAGCTCTGGGGCAATTCTACGGGTTAGAAAGGGTTAAATTGGTTTAGTTGGAGGCTTTCGTGCCTTCTGGAAGACCAAATTAGGGCTCAAATGAGAGATTTCAGGGTTTAGAAAGGGTTAGTTGGGTTTAAAACTGAGCTCTGGGGCAATTCTACGGGGCAATTCTACGGGTTAGAAAGGTTTAATTGGGTTTAGTTCCACTTTCTCATGGCTTGTGAAAGACTTATATTGCACCTCTCCCCAAAGATCAACCTGTGGAGTTTTCTTTGTGATCTGTGACAAGACATTCTAGAGTAAGCCTTTCCTCTTGCAACCATGGCTAGGGCTGTGGAAAAGTTCCAAGAACAAACTCTTGTAATTCATGCCCTTACTTTATGCCATATGGGTAATTAGGATGCTTTGGCTGACCTACTTGTGATCCGCGGCTGAACAAAGCGCATCATCCGAAGGCATTTACATTTTGAAAGGAGCAGGCTAGCGAAGCTTGCTCTGAAGATTCCTGGCTATGGCGGCCAAAGGGCGCGTCATGGAGCAGGACATGGAGGAAGCCTTAGCAGGCCGTCTCCCTTTATCATCATTTCTTGATTGTAGTCATTCTTGATAACCTATTCTTGGCTCATGTTGTTTTGTATGTTGTCTTGGAACAGGCGCTGCTGACACTGGGGGCACAGGCATCCAGCCCAAGGCAGCTGTTGGGGGTTCTCGCTTGCGCATGACTTCAAAGACTCCTGCATCCATTGCGACCGGGGGGCCGCCTTCCATGAAGAACGTCACCAAGGATGCGCTGCCCAGGGCCTGTAAAGGCTTGGATTAAAAAAACGTTTACCTTCCTTTATTCATGGTAGACCTTGCATAGGCAAATGGTGCAACCCTATAAAGATGCATGATCAGGCGGTGCAGCACCTGTGAAGATGGAGATGGGACAAGTGCCTGTGACGAAGCCCAAAGCTGGGCCTCTTCAAGAACCTGCTGTTGCTCCTAAACGGGGTATCGCAGCCCCTCTGCAGAAAGCTGTATATGGGGAACCCTCTGCGAAAAAGGAGGTTGCAGCTGCCAGCCTTGCAAAGCCCCCAACCAACAGTATTCCGGCTATTGGACCTCCTCCCCTGGCTACTTCCCCTAAAGCTGTTGGCCCCCAGACATCTGTGCCCCAAGCCCTTTCAGGTGAGTGTGGAAATCCTCCCACACCTGTTACAAAGCCTGCAGCTCCCATCCATCCTTCACCAAAGAAAGGTTCCCAACCTCAAACCCCTTTGAAAACAACAGAGAAGCCTGGAGACCCAATGGATAGATTGCTGGCCACTCCGAAAAGTACACCTGTGCGGTCACCGTGGCACAAGAAAGTCAGAGTTGCCTCCCCGAAGACTCTCGACTTCCAGCAGGATGAGAAGGCTCAAATTTCAAAAAACAATATGAAGCCAATTTCTGCTGTGACCCAGTCCACTTCAATCTTACTTTAAGGATGACGTTTCATTAAAATCATGTCGTGTCTGGTTCCGAAAACTCCTAAACATCCACTAGTTAATTTAAAGTACAGTTTCTATATTAAGGATTAGTAGTACGATCTGGGGGACTATTTCCATACAGATGCTTAACATCCTTTGAGGGTACCCGGAGATCCCCCAGTGCTGTATCTAATTGTCCTTATTCAATCCAAACCTATACAAGTACCTTGAGGAACCCCTCTCTATATCCCTGAGGCGAGTGATGTAGACATGTCCACTTCGGATGCTGGTGGCGCTCCAAGAAACTCGCCTGAATTGCACTTTCTGAAAAATAGTAGTTTGGTGTAAACCTGCTGAACTTGTCTGCAAACATGTCCCCTATAGCTAGCCTACACCCTAACGATATAGAATATAATATCTGTTAGTGTATATATATATATATGCCCAGGCCTCCACTCGATGGACAGCATGTCAACAGTGCGGGAGAGCATCGTGGCTCCTGTGCCTGCAACAGATGCTGAGATGAAGTCAGGCAAATGGCGCGTGGAGAGATGTCTTATCGAAGGCTACTTTTGCCAGGTTGCCCCTGATCCTAATTGGCCATCTGTTGAGGATGTGGAGCGTGCATACAACTTTGAGGGTATGATGGAGTATTTCTCTTCATGCTGGCCCTGGGACCCCTCAGCAATGCACTATGAGATCTCACTCAACCGCGTTTTGAGAAGTCTGCAGAAGGTGGAGGCATTCGAACGCGAGTACATCATCCGGGAAGCCGTGGCAAAAGTGAACAAGGCATGGCAAACTGTAATGCAAGTGACAGCATTTCAGGACAAGACTGCTAGAATGCAAAGCGTGGTCAATGAGCAGGCAGATGCAATGTTGAGGAAGTTGCACATTGCTTCGAGTTCTAGCAAGAAGCTGGCAGCCACTGAGCAGTGGCGAACTAGCAAACTTGAAGAGCTGCAGTTGCAAATGCAGAAGATGGATAATGAAGGACTTGTGGTCTTGAACGAGGCAGTAGCGGCCATGCTTCATGTCTGGGGCCGAGTGCGTGAACAAATCCAGTCCCGCAGAGCAAGCCTCGCAAGCAGCTCAAGTATGGAACCTTTGCAGGATGAAGATATGACTGTTCCAGCAGCAGGTTTGCAGGCATGCGAAGCGCATGAAGGTGAAGAACATTTCGATGAGTCGGAGTTCCTGAAGGAGCTAGAGGATGGTATGGGGAGTTTGACTCTGGAGGCACAACCATTTCTAGTCATGAAGAGGCAATATTACAGTCTCTTGTTGGGGTGAGCTATAGAATAGCCAATACTGTAGATATTTCTCCACATAGATTGTTCTTAGGGGAGCAGGACCCAACTTCTGATCACTAGCCTCATCCAAGAGTATTCCACACACAGAATCGTTATGATTTTCAGCATGGAGCTAAGCTGAATCACAAACCTGCCTTGATCAGGCTCCGTTGCCATCTGTGTCGTCGATGGATGCAGCCCACCTCAGCGCGGACACGCGGGTACTTGGATTGCATTCATTATACGTGTAAGTTACATCGCAAGTTATATATCCTGAACCCTATAAGGTCTCATCATCCAAATATGATTTTTTAAATTCACGACCCTAATCCTCCCCTTGACCAGGCTTCCTGTACGTGATAATCAACTTCAGGAGGCATTTGTGTAAGCCCCACTAGTAGCACTCCAAATGCATTTTACATTGTTCCCCAAAACTTTACTGAATTAGAGAACCTAGGAGAAATCCATTGCCAGCGCGTTGCCAGCATTTCCTGAGTTGCAAGAGACTCAAACACTTCCTGAGAGTTTCGAGATGGAGGTGGATGGCGAAACACAGGTGGAGGGGCTAAAGCAGGGAGAGGGCAATGGAGAAGGAAAACATGCTGCATCACCACCCACGTTCACAGACCCGAAGCCTCACCAGGAGGGCTTGAAGCAGGGAGAGGGCCATGGAGAAGGAAAACATGCAGCAACAGCACCCACGTTCACAGAGCCAAAGCCTCACCAGGAGGGCTTGAAGCAGGGAGAGGGCGATGGAGAAGGAACACACGCAGCAACAGCACCCACGTTCACAGAGCCGAAGCCTCACCAGGAGGGCTTGAAGCAGGGAAGCAGCTTCCAGATCAGGGAGACATGAATGCATGGGTATTTTGGGGCTACAGTCATGTACCTAAGCCTCTAGTGTGGAAACTGAAGACTATTCTAGCTAGCTTTCCGTCATAAGGAGCAGACAATGAAGTTGAAGCCCGGGGAGACTGAAGAGGATCGGGAGAATCGGCTGGCGCACAATCTCTTTGTGAGGTTTAGAAAGTCTATGAAGGGCCACTTGTACTTTATTGGTATAGCTTTAGGGCATAGGGTTTTATATAAGGTTTTGGGGTTTGGGCTTGTATATTCCTGGCCGACATTAAGCTGGATCTCTCTTTCCTATAATCCTGAGGTGCCACCTGTCCGCCTGAAATTCTCCGAGTTGCACAGAAGGCCAAGCGCGGTGCCTAGGCTTCAACTATAATAATCAGAGTTTGTGCAATCAACATCCTCGATTCATGGTCAACAAGTTCACAAAACCTTATGTTGGAAATCTTACCGCCTAAATCCCAAACCCGAATCCTGAACCCTTAACCCTGCTAACGAAACTGTTTATTCCTGCAATAAATTCCAAAGAGTCCTAGGCAGCCAAGTCTTGAAGGACTTATTCGCTGAGTATCTCAATTGTGGCGGCTGTTGGTTGGAGAGCCAGATGTACCTTCGCGCGAAACACGTTTCTCTCACGAAGAAAAAGGGGCGGGAGGCTGGAAGTACTCATTGCTATTCCGTCTACACTTACTTTATTTAAGTTTACTTTTTGTCTAGGGTGAAGCAAACCTAATCCCAAACTCTGCTCCCTGTGAGGTGTACATAAGGTACTGCGATCTTGTGCTGCGAGAAGGAAAGGAAGCGGCTGACGAGATCAGGGCTGCCAAGAAGGCTGCGCAACTCACCGCGTCTCCCCAAGACGACCCCTTCTGGCTCAAACACCCCGAATTACCGGGGAAGGAGGCGTGGTGTGGAGTCCTGTTGAAATTACCGTTCTATGCAACATAAACCATAATAGCATTAAGTCCACCATGCAAATATTGCAAATTAGAATTGTGTTTCCCAGTGAATATCTGGGAATTCTGTCCAATTTCTATTCATGATTGAAATCATGTGGTGCCCAATATTTCTCTCCCTCTGTGATACAGAATTCATAACCCCCCTGGCTAGGACTGGGAGCTCCTCCGGGTCTGGGACAGCACAGAAATCCAAAAAGAAGACACCCACCAAGTGGAGACAGGGGTGGAGGCTTCGATGGAGCTAGACGCAGCTGGAACCAAAGCTGTGTTGTATCTCGGGTGCACTGTATGTTTTGTTTTCAAACCTGAATGAATATATGACCCCTAAAAAGGAAAGTCCCGATATAACCACATCTGCATACTAGGTCCTGCTTTAAAGGTTTCTAGGCTGTTTCATTACTACGTGTGCTTAGGACCCCTACTGCACTGTATGTTTTGTTTTCACACCTGAATGAATATATGACCCCTAAAAAGGAAAGTCCCGATATAACCACATCTGCATACTAGGTCCTGCTTTACAGGTTTCTAGGCTGTTTCATTACTACGTGGCGCTTAGGACCCCTACTAAGGCTTAACCCTTAGGTACCTACAAGAGGAGTATAATGGGAATCCCAAAAGGGTTAAAGGTATAAGCTCCAAGCTAAGCCCCAAGGAGAGTAAGAGTTGAAAGTAATCGTGTTGACAGATTCTGAGGCCCCATATGCTCCATGGATTGGTGCCAACCCTGCAGCCTATTGATGTCAAGGGCACCAAGCAGGAGCCGAGCAAGTCATCCTCGGAGATGCCATCGATCGCTATGCCGAGGCAGCTGGTGCCAGATTCCTTGGGCGCTGGGGTTCCAAGCAAAAGGCGTGCGTCTGACAAGGATTTTGAAGGAGAGGAGAAGCAGCCAGGCAAAGCTACGGAGATCAAGAAGAAGAAGGCCTTGTCCAACAAGCTTCAGACAAAGATGAAGCAGGCTGAAGAGAAGCTAGAGGACCTGGATACGCTAGAGGAGAGCATTACGTCTTCCAGCCGACTGTTCCCTGCTTGCGCATTGAAGAAAACAAGTTTAGACAGACCCAAAGCTTTTGTGATGATTTCTCCATATATGTGTGTGATGAGTATGCCTAGTGATTCAATCCAAGGTCCGGCCCTGTGAAGCAAGGATACCTGGCCGAAGTGGGTCTTCATAAAGAAGAACTGAACAAGGCTATGCCGGATGATGATTTCGATTTGGAGGCCTGCAACCTAGATGATCTCCAGGAGATGGTGGACACGTTGACGCAGACCATCTCCAACTACGCAGCTGCAGCTGGCAGCATCACGAAGCTTCTTGCTACTTGGTATGATTCTTCATCAGTGAACCCCAATAAGTATGATAGCCTAAATGTATTTACTTATTGATATGGTTCCTTGCCGCATTTAAGTTCATAGGATCTGTTTAAACCTCATCCTGTAGGTGGGATTTTGTTGCGCCCAAACTCGAGAATCCCAGATCAGAACTTGCCCCGCAACCTACCATCCATGTGAACTATACATGATTATTCTGTGACGCCTGATAAGTATGGTTGCCCAAAGGTATATACTTTTTCATATGGTTACAAGTTCCTACACTCTGTCTACACCTAGCTCCAGAAGAATTATCTAGAGACCTCCATAAAACCAAGACTCCTGTAGCTATATTATGAGGCAATGCATCTCTTGCACCCTAGGCTGCGCCGAAGGCGAAGGCAAAGGCGAAGGCCAAGAATCGTGGGAAGAAGTGAGCAATTGCTCAGCCTGCAACCGTAATCTGTGCAGCCAAGCGGTTAGCTTTGGTACATGGTGTATCATCCAGGGGGAGTTTAGCTGTGTGGTCAGCATGGGCTCTCATACCTGAAACCTATATGTAAATCGTGATTCTAGAGTTGAAGACACTCCACATGAGCCCATGCACATGACAAATGCAGCATAACAGTGGTAAAGTCTGAAGTGGCAGACAGGGAGTTATGTTAGGTTCGAAGTCTTCCAGCATTTGTTCACATTCTTATCGTATTGAAGACAATTAGCATTTATGCAAGCTTCCCTTCTGCTGCTCAGCACTACCAGAGATGATACACGTTTTCTTGCGCCGGCTAGCGTAGGTAGGCAGCATGGATTCCAGAAAGCCTTGCGCATGCTTATGTCACCTCCTCAAACTCAGTGTTTCACAGAGGCTTTTCAGCTCTCCTGACTTAATGTAACACGACTTCAGCAAGGCTTTCTTCTAAGCTTTTGCGCATCTGTCAAGCAGTTCGATGTGATGTTCCGGGCTTGACCCTGGAGCAGCCAAGTCCACAATCGAGAAATGAATGCACACAGCTCATACTCAGCTTGTTTACAAGCGAATTCCCATGGCATCATTCCTGCTTTTGAAACGCAGGTGCAGATGATGATTTGGGGCCGATGGGGCGACATGTTCTCCAGTGCACTGGAAGGGGGGACAGGAGTTATGAAAAGGATTACGATAGAATCCTTTCTAAAAGCATGATACGTGGTTTGTTCAGAAGTGGAAACTCATTACTTGACATAGACTATAAATGACCCAACTCCATAGTATAAGCAACCCTGTATACTCTACTTCCTGGCCTTGAAAGGCCAGCCACATCCTCCAATTCCTGCATGCAGGACCTCAGCTTCGCTGGAGCTCAGCAGATGCTGCAGCGCACACATGAGGCTGGTTACTACCTTGTCAGCAGTACTTCGAACACACACTAGCTTTTGAAATAAAACCTCCTGTGCCCGACCCTTAAGCCCAACATTGGAAAGGTTGGTGGGTCCATGTAACTAGATGGGAAATATTTGGCAGGAGCTGGAAGTTCGGGGGGGTGGGCAGCTTGGTCAAGCAGCCGAGCGTTTGCGGCGAGCAGGCGCCAACGGCAAAAGGAAGCAGAATCTGGAAAGAGACTACATGCGCACCATTGTTGGTGGCGTGCTGGATATGGCCACCCAGTTTGGTTCAAGATGATTTCTGTTTATGTTGCGTCGACTTCTCTAGCCTAATGAGGTTATTTGGTACCAGAATGCGCTTCCATCATAGCATAGGTGCCCTTGCGTGAAGTATTGGTGCCAATGAAGAAGTCCTTCACTGACAGCAGCACTGTGCACAAGCTCCTGCCTGTGGTACTCCCCCATGAATTGTTTCCAGTTCTGATGAAACACCAGCCCCTGTGCGTGGACCTGGAGGATCGAGTGGAATACTGGAACCACTGCATTCAGCATATGGTTTGGTGCACGGACCCCTCCGAAGCCATTGCAGATGCACAGCACTTCAGGGTGCCAGTTTATTTATACGGGGACGACACCCGCTTCTCTCAAGCTGAGAAGTTGGGTGTGGTCATGGTTGGAGGCGTGCTCGACACCCGGAAATCCTCCATGGAGACTCATTTCCCTTTGTTCGTCATCCGTGACGAAACTTGACTACAAATATTCCAAATCAAGAAATCCATCCACAGTAATCCCAGAACACTTGACCCTGAACCTTGTTATTCTAATCGGTTACAGGCTGGACCTATCATATTAGTTGGACTGAGCACTGGCTTCGAGACCATGCAGGCGTACCTCAAGCCTGAAACCTAACGGAAAGCTACGTCGAGCTTTTCTTTCAACTCGCCTGGTTTCTTTTCGGTTCTAGCTCCTACAATTTAAGCTTTTGTAAATGTCCTATGGGAGCATTCTAAGCTAAGATATGTTTGGAACCTGTATGCCATCAACTTTTGCCTGTGAATGTTTGACAGTCAGGTAGTTGCCTCCCTGAACATCCTCTTCCATGGATTCCAACCAGAAAGGCCTATTCTCTACAACAATGGGTACTGCAGCAGCACCACACCTGCGGCAACAGACCAACCTATCTATCTCTCTGAGAATGGAGAGAGACTGGTAGCTGCTGTGACTGAGCTTCGTGGAGATTGGAAGTTTTACAAAGTCACTAGCTTGCCTTGACATATTTTGCCTCAGTGTTGTGCTAGTCGAGTAATGGATTCATTTGTTGAATTCCTTTGTTCCTTATTCAAGCTTGCAAGCAGGAAGATTGGCTGCAGCTGAAAGCAGGATGGAACAATTACCAGCTCTGTCACCATTGCACGGCGACCCGGAACGATTATTTTGATCAGCCAAGGACACCCCGCATGTTTGTTTTCAGTTTAAAAGCCTTCTACCCTAAACCCTAAACAAATCAAACCCAAGCCTCTCAAACAACCCTAATAACCGAAACCGCATGAACCTTGAAGGATTGCCTCCCTTGAACCAATGCGGCTGGACTGTAATTTTCCGGACCTATGTGGCACTGATGCTGCTGGGAACAAGAGCTTCTTAACCCCAATCCCAACTGGGATCATTTTTTTGGGATTGTGATAAATGGTTGAACCTACTTTGTCGTCTACGTAGCTTTACCCCAGGGATCCTAACTTTACCCCAGGGATCCTAATAATGACGGATATAGGGCGATGCTTCATCCTAGGCTTCATCCTCGACTTGTATGGATTCAAGGGATCCATGTTGAAATGGTGCTCCCTGCACACCCTGAACTTGGGACCAATGGTGTGGTCCTGCGCCGGTGCCATCGAGATGCTTCTTGATAAGGAGAGAGTTCGTCCAACAAACATGATACAACCCTAGCTGGGGTGAGCAGCTTTCCCTGAAAGGACGGCAAGTACCATATATGGAACAATGTAGGGTTTCTATGCTGAGTTAACTATGCTAAATTTTAATGATTCCCAGAATAATTTGGGTACTTAGGATCCTTTAAGATCTAAATGTGTATTCACCATGGGACCCTTTAATACCAATATAGGGCAAGTGGCAAGACCGATCATCGTAGCTTCCCAGCAGGGCATCTGGCCGGGCGTCTCCATGAATGAGAAGCTCGAAATCGCCTTCAGAGATTTCTGCGAGTTCTGCAAAGAACGAAAGTTTGTGAGCCTTTTCTGCACAATACTGATTTACAAATAACACACCTTTTGTTGTAAATCAGACCTTGTGTTTTAGAATCACACCTGCTTGGAATCAAGGCATTCGCAGCCCAAGTTCACCTCCAAGATTCTGCGTGGGAAAGATGGAGAAAGGGAGTTGGCAGTCAAGGCCTACAACGCGACTTGGCAAGATTATATAATGATACGTGCTCTTTCTTTAGTACTTATCATACCTAGTAGCTTACACATGTACTTTAAAGGAGTCACACATGAGATTCTTTCATAGCCGACTGCTCATAAGCTCAGTCCATCTCGTTGACGGATGCAAGCGTGAAACGCAGTCCCTGGTATTCTTGTTCAATATAATTGTACACAAGAACCTGTCCGCTGTCACAAGTTCTTTCGAGAATTTCCAACCACAAACTTTCATCCCGGTGCCAGAGATCACCTATAGGGGCGTGGTAGACCCAGCGAAGCATCCACATTCGGTGATAGGGACTGTCATCTGGCAGCCAGTCATTTCCTGCTTTAAGCCTCATAATACGCCGCCACTTTAACCTTTGCGTCGGATCTAGCTCCACCAATGCAGCTCCCATGACAAGCATAGGCTCCACAGTGGTTCCCGGCATATCCATAGCCAAAATTTGGGCAGGGCTACTGTGACAACAACAGGTCTAAGCAGGAAGGTTTGGGAGGAATGCCTGCACAGGTACTCGAGGATAGCGACCATGATCTGACTGTTGGCACTTCAGCAGTAGCTAGCCAGAAAGAATAGTAATAGGATGTAAAATTTCCCCTAGTCCATGGCCAGTAGGTTTACAATTTAGGGAGGTAGGGATCATGTCATCTCTCATCAGGCAAGATGCATCACCAGCTGGTTGGCAGACCTATGCACCCGGCTTTCGAATGCAGATCCTCTGGATCTTCAAATGAGGCAGCTCTCTGAATGTCTGCAGCTCTACCAGCATTATATTCGAATTCTAGTTCAGGATTCAGTCGGTTGATTGGCTTGCTTGGCATGTATCCCCCATGGTGCTATGCAACATTCTTGGCCGAGGTTCTTCCTTTCAGACATCTGCAACACTGCCGAGTCCGCGGGAAGGTACCTCAGCGAGAGGGAGAGCCGGCGGTTGGAGAGCTCGTGCGACCGCTGCTTAAATGCGTATGGCTTGCTGGGGCAGTCTTCGATTGCTGGGGACTTGGCGCTGTTCCCGGTCAAGCCGAAGCTTCACGCAGCTTGCATAGAAGGTTATGGTTAGGATTAATGATATTTCCTTCACTGTGTTTTTCCAAACGTTAACATGCACCAAGGGACTCATGGAGCTGATCCGGCAATCCAGCGTTCAGCGTCACAAGGCTAATATTCGGAGTCTTTTTTTTGGCCGTTACTAGTCCTGGAATCACTCTTCATGGTTTAGGGTTTAGGGTTTAGGGTGTAGGTTTAGGGTTAAGGCACTAGTGGACCAGCCCAGGCTACAACTATAGGTATTTCCATACCTTTGCCAGCGAGGATATGAACGGAAGGATTGTCAGCTACTCGATTGCAGATGGATTAGGCTAACAATAGCTAATTAATAATACTCTGGAATATTGCATATGCATGTTTATCTCAGGCATCGCTGAGCGGACCCACAGTCGTTCTTTGGAGAAGAGCACATTGCGGCGCTACTATTTGTGGCAGAGTGGCAGCATTTCACCACATTTGCAAGATTTAGGCATTATTTTTTCAGTAATTATAAGCCATCCCCACCCAATTAACAGAAACCCATCCAGATCCAGGCTTCACTCGATGTTCCAGATCCAGGGGCGATGAAGGCGCAATGTTTCCCGGATTGGAGCCCAAAACCCTAAATCATAAACCCTAAACCCTAAACAACGTTCAACACCTGTTACCTTAAACCCTTATAATAAACCTTGAACCAAGCAGACATCCTGCACTTCATTTCTATAAACCCTTAACCCTGAAGCCTAAACCCAATTAAGGATCTGGCCCCAGTTTGAATTATTGTTCTTACATCTTCCATTGCAAGTCCATAGGTATGTTAAATCCACTTTATGGTTATGTACCCCTAATAAAACTGATACCTTCCATGAATACTCCAAATCCTTCAATTGTCAAAGGATTGTAGGTGTACATGTACGACCAGACTAGCTGTGGAGGATATATAGTGGACTTTAGCTATAGGACCCCCCCTCATTAGGGTTGAGGGTATAGGGTTGAACTATCCCAGAACAGACCCAACACAACACAAGAACTCTTTGTCCACACTAAACAGATTGCGCATTAAACCCTATTTCAAAGAAACATTCTACGCCCGACCCTAAGCCCTTAAACCCTAAACCACCAGAACCCTAAACCACCATAACCCTGAACCCTAGGAAGTAATAGAACCCTTAAAATAACTGGACCAGGCTCCAGTCGAACCCTCTTCGTGCGCTGAAGCTTCAAAGAAGCAAATGCACCAGCACGGACATCAATTTATGGTGTATGCACCATAGTTCCCCCTTCGCTCCAATAAATTTTACTTTGTAGCAGGTCCTTACATGCATATGCTTTGGGGTTCCCAAGGAAAAACCTCTATGTAAAGGCCAGGTAGACTCATAAGGTTATTAGGGTAGAGTTAGTTCACTACATTGTAAGAGATCCAGTTGTACGAAGTGGAGCTTTTGGAAGGGCAGGCCTCATGGAGGCTTGTTTTCTTAAAAACAGGCTTAGCTAGGAGCTCTGATGCAACGGAAGTTCGCGGTGCCCAAAAAAGCTGAAAGCTTCGAATGGTAGGGGTTACGTCTTAACCTGTACTAGATTATTCGATTCTCATATAGGAATTGTACTTCTAGAATTTCCTTTTGGGAAAACAGTGAAGGAAGCAATACTGTAAACCCTTCACTTCATGGTAACCTCATGGATCAAAGTCAATGCCGAATCAGCCTGGCCAATGACTGTAATCTCCAGCAGTTTTACATACATCCCTAGGGCCCTGAAACCCTCATTCAGAAAATTACCACGTAGTCAGATCCAAGCCATGTTCTCCGTAATCAGAGTTTCCAGGATCCGGAGGAAGCTGCCATAATTATTTATAAGGAAGCTTCGATTGCAAGCCCTCATGCGGTTTAGGGTTTA
>CAJNIZ010005031.1:5687-16174 GCA_905231905.1 Symbiodinium pilosum | reverse complement strand
TTGACAACCACCCATATGGGTATACAGGATTTTGTTAAACATATGGGGGTGTTTCATAGGGATGACATGGGTTTCTAAAGGAAAGGAACTACTGTCAATATTGGCCTTATCGAGGGACCCTTAATAGCGGACATGAGGGTCCTTCTTGTGGATTTGCATGGTCCCTAGCATACGTAGTCCCTAACGGGGAACCCATGTCCGTTAAATTCACTAGGAAATACTGACTGTAGCTCATTAGGCATATATGAAAACAGGGGTACTTCATAGAGATTATATGGGGTTCTATATAGCTTATACAGAGGGATCGTATGGAGCCCACGTACCCCAATAAGGGAGAGTCAAGTTGGAAAGGACATGGAAACTGAAGTGGAAACGAGCTTTTGGAGGGTTTATTGGGTGTGTGAAGTTGTATGATTTATCAAGGTTTTGATGAACGTATCTAGTGTTTCTTACGGATGCTGATGGATGTATATATGCGGTGTCCAATTTAGCAGAACTTGAATTAAACCTTAGAAGTCATATAGGACTGAGAGTTTAGGGCTTGATGAGGTTTAGGTTTAGGGCTCACAAAGGGCTTAGGGATTCTTGAATGCTGAAGGTCTTGGGCAAAGGGAACCTAAAACCTACATAAATTGCAAGGTATGTGGAGGCGGTTTTGTTCAGGATGTATAGTGAACTGAAAGAGTTGTAGGATCGTGGTGGGTTTAGGATTACGGTCCAAACAAAATTTGGGGTCGTAGGTTTGGCGTGCGGTCTATGTTGCGTTGGGGAAGCATGGGTCAACGCAGAACTGTGTGCACACATTGCTTGGGGTTCCACCCAAGCGCCCTACCACGAGCGATCGTCTGGGTTGCCGTTAAGGAACTTAAATTAGCTTACCATAATGGGTATATATAGTAAATAATGGGGTTTCCCCAATATAGTAACTTAATTTAAATTCCTTAACAGCAACCCAGTCGTAGAGTGCTCATATTGCAGGGTGCGGTTTTCAGGGCTCACGCTTCATGGTTCGGGGTTAATATGGGAGTTTCCCAAAATTAGGGGTACCTTTTTGGGGGTCCCCATATTAAGGATTATAGTATATTGGGGTCTATATTGGGGTGCCCTAATTTTGGGAAAGTACCATATAGGGGCCTAAATAATTACCAATATTCTGGTTCCATACTCCTTGAACAATTATATAGCATCTGGTACCTCAAATGAACCTCAACGTGATGTTTCATGTTGGTAATTATTTAGGCCCCGCTAGTACGGGGGCTTAAGCTGATTGTGCTCGGAACCCGGAACGTGCCGCATAAAGCAAGAGAACCTCTTCAGCAATGGTGCTCATCCAGGTCGATGCAAAAGCCCCAGGGTCCAAGTACCTAGTAATCATATACTTACCCAAAACCTGTAACCCAAGTACCTAATTATTGGGTGCTCCCTCTAAAGCAGTCCCACAATAATGCCAACAATAATGTCCACCCATGCATGTGTTTTTGGAATGTAGTTTCTCATGGGTTCCCCTACTACCCCGCAAGGTCCCCCTCGATGAAGCTTATGTAGAAACAACTGAGGCTAATGTAGACGCATGATTAATAAACCCCCTCCTTCTAAGGGCCTAAATATTAGAATCCCTATTATAATTCCGATTAGGGGTATTATTAATCATGGGTCTATATTAATTAAGGCAAATGGGTTTGCTCAGCAACCCCCAAGTTTCTCCCCTAGCTAGGCTTATCGCCCCTTCATACTAATATTCCTCCCCCACCCTTTGTATAACATATCAATCATAAGAGACTATGGGAATTTTGGGGGACATAGTTACTACCAGGGCTGGGGGCGTGTTTAATTTTCGTATGAAGGGTTGCTTAGTTAGGGTTACCCAAGACTAATTGAGGTTGAGGCATCTCCAGGTGGGACATCCAGCAACAAGCATAGTAACCATAGTTGAGGTTGAGCCTTGGGGATAAAGTCACCCTTAAGTAGACAGAATATGGCCTTGGGTATATTATAATAAGATCCATATCCTTTCTACCTAAGGGGGACTCTAGAGTACTGCGTGCGGGGATTTCGTGAACCCAGGAATATACCCTGGCAAGGAGATAAACTGAGGGGGCGTGCTATCATGTAACAATCAGCACCCTAAGCCCTAAGCCCCGAGGTTTAGGGTTTAGGGTTTAGGGTTTAGGGAGCCCTAAACCTCAACTGCATGCAGATGTTGCTGATTGGAGGCTTCTTCAGTTCGTCTTTTCGACCCCCGAGGCACGGGGAACATTAGGTGCCAGAACCTAAGCTGGTAACCTACACACCCACACCTATCCTAAACCATAAAACCTAAACCTAAACCCACACAAAGCAGCAAAGCTCGGTTTTCAGTGCTCACAAGAGCTTGGTGTTGTCGATTGTGAATGGAGACTTAGAGATTGTGAATGGAGCTTGGTGTGTGGAAGTGTGGTTTGGGGGGGTGTGACGGTGATTGAATCTTCAAGGCCTGATTTTGGTGTACAAGTTTAGGCCTAAGGGTTGTGTGTTAGGTGGACCCCCCACCCAGCAATAGTGACTATAGGGGATAGTAGGGACTATATAAGGGTCCTCTTGTATTCCTATTCCCTTGCGCTACTACAGGGTGGGGGGGGGGTCCTCCTAGGTTGCTCAGGGTGTTCCTGGATTTTGGGTTCAAGGTTCATGGACTCAGGGTCTGGTAGGGTTTAGGGTTTAGGGGGTTTAGGGTTTAGGGGGATTAGGATTTAGGGGTGGTTAGGGTTGAGGGGGTTTAGGGTTTAGGGTCTGGCTCTTCCTTCCGGTCGGGAATGAAAAGGCAATTCACTTTGACTCCTCTTGGGAAAGTCTGGAAGCTCCGTGAAAATAGTGTAATTTGGTATCTATAATCCTAATAGCCAGCTGAAATTATAACTTCCACCAGGGGTTCAGGGAAATTAGAGAAGTATAGTTCCGATTGGGATCATCGTTTTCCGCAAGCTGCCACAAGGTCTTGCGCTACTTTGAGCACAAGAGGCAGATGATTTTATCAGTCCAGTCCTTGCATGGGCTCGGTCTGTATAGCGCTGCAAAATCCCCACGTAACGCATACCCCCGCACGACGCCATGTACGAGATAGACCTGTTGCATGCAGTCCGTGGAGTCATCATATACCAGACCTTGGACATAACCCCATGTAATTCTTTGACCATATGTGGGAGTCATCATAGACTAGGCCTTGGATCCAACGCTCTAATGTTGAGGCATGAATACTTGCCAATATTCTCCCATACAACCCTGCTTATGGTCGTAAGATAATTGACCCCAAAATCTTGTTGCAGTTATATAGGATCCTGTACATGCGACGCAGTGTGCAAGTTTGGAGGTTTGAAGCAACTTGCCACTCCTTCGTTGTGCGCTGCGTGCGGCAAGGTGCGCGCTAGCGTCGCCTCTTGTGGGGCGGTTGTCCCAGATGTTCGAGAAAGTCCACGTCGCCATGTGGCACCCCTGCGTGGCCATGTGGGTGGTTGTCAAAATTACGGTCCCTTTTTGGGTACCCTAAATATTAGGTGCCAGATTATTCTAGGGATCCAGAAAGGGACCATAATTTTGACAACCACCCATGTACATCGCGAGCTGGTGCCCAAAGACGAAGTGGCTAAGCAGGGCCACTCTCCGATCCTGGCCGATCCTCGGGCCTCTGCAAAGGCAGGATGGGCTGTTAGATTGCACAAGCCCCTCAATCTACCCCTATTGTTGCCTATTCATTCGGGTCTGAAATAGGCCCCCCAATCTACCCCCTATTAATTAGGGTCCTAATAGGACATTGCAAGGTCGAATAGCGCATCCTGATTGGCAGGCTTCCATTTTCTTTTCAATTTGATTCTCCATTATTGGGATAATATCCCTATATAACCCCTGGGAGCCCTAAACCCTAATCCTGCCGTCCCAAAGTGGCTCGCACAGGTCTAAGCTACTTGCTCCAGTGGTGGGTAAGGGGAATGGGCTCTTGAACCGGGTTGGCAGCGCAAGTAGGTGCCTCGCCCCTTACAATACAACAAAACGAGACCCTTCAGCCCTAAAATCTAAACCGTAACCCTCCATAGTCAAAACCTCCTGAACCACGTCGAAGGGTCCAGGGCATCCTTTCTGCTGCTCAGCTCTCTAATAAAAGAGATCCTTTGGCCCCAGTATGGTTTAGGGTTTAGGGCTCAGGGTGTAGGGTAGGGTTAATGGGTTTAGGGAAGAAGGTATACTTCACTTTAGCTTTGTTCCGTGGAGGATGGGAAGGGCTGAGTCCTCCGTAATAAATCCTGGCCTTCAGAAGTATTTCAGGATCTGGACCCTACAGCCAAGAGGCCTGTTGGTTTCACCATTAACCTACCCAGAAAACTTTCATATAAGAGCGCTCTCCTGTAGCGTAAACCCGAAGCCCTAAACCATGACTATATTATCGAGGCTCAGCCCACGATTGGACAACTTGCCTACGTCTCAAACCCTGACTCTAGGTTTTAGGGCCTGGTTGGAATTTAGTTATCTTGTGATCCAAAAAATGCTAGTTTCATCAGAAATTTGGGCCTTTCACAAACAGGGGGACCCTTGATATACCTCCATATTCCGTAGCCCTTATTATGGCCCCATTTCAGGAAATCCCAAATTAGGGCTTAGATTCCCGATTCCAAAGCCTCCGCATCTTAAAGTAATAGACCCATTTTTTCTGGAGCTTGCTCAGGGCTCTCATTATTTTTGAACAACCTTCACTTGATTAAGGACCCACACACCAAGCGGAATTCAACATCATCGGTGTGCTGTAGTCTCCCAGTGAGCTATTTCATTCTTATTTCATTTCTAAGAAGACTACAGTGTAAAGAGAGGAATCCTCAAGTGAGTAGTATTTTGTTCGGGGATACTATGCTACCCAATATAGAGTAAGATTCTATCCTCGATCCTTTTGGGGTATAGTATTTTATACAAGGAATATTATCTTACTGGGTTTAACCATCCAAAAAAACCCTACTCAAGGGAGACATTCCTACCAGACCTCCTTCGACCATCTATTATACTCTAAATACCCACTGGTAGGGACACTAAACCCCTATTGAAGGCCACAAGGAGTCTCCTGGTATCCTAAACCCTGCATGAACCGTAAACCCTACATCCTGAACCCTAAACCCTGAACCCTAAGCCTTGAACCCTGAGCCCTGAGCCCTAAACCCGAAACCCTAAACTAAACCTTAAATTAAACCGAACAGGTATCCTGATGACCATGTCGCTTGCACTTATGCTCGGACCTCAGGCAGTTTGTCGCGGAGTTTGAGGTTTAGGGGCTTAGAGGTTTAGGGATTAGGGGTTCAGGGGCTAGGGGTTTAGGGGTTGTAGGGTTTTAGGGTTTAGGTGCTAGGGTTTATTGAAATTGTATAGTTTTCAGTTTTTGGGCAGACTTTTGTATTCTGCTCGTGGGCCCCACAAAAGTTCTATGTTATTCGGTGTTTGAGGGTTCGGGGTTTGGCTTAGCAATGTTTTCAAATTCTATGCACTCAGCACGGGTCGCTGTATTTTGTTGGTCCCCACACAAGCTCCCGTAACCTGCTCAACGCCAAAACCTAAACCCTAGACTCCAAACCTTATACTCTAACCTTAGACTTTAAATGAATTTAAACTCCATACCCTGAACCCAAACTCTAAACCCTAAACCCAAAACCCAAGCTCAACATTTATAGGTTGTGGGATGATGGACCCCTGGGTTTGTCCTGCGGTTGGGGGAGCCCTTTATAACGGACAAGAACACACACGTTTACAGATACATATATATATATATGTATAGAGAAAGAGAGAGAGAGATGTTCATATATATGTATAGACATATACGCATATTCCTCTTATTGACATTACTGTTAGTACCATATAGAGACATACATGTATATATGTATTTGTAGATAGACATTTACATACGTGGATATGGCGGCCTCATATGGTATATGTACATTGTTTGGGGCTTGGGGTCCGAGGTTTTCAATGGGAGCCACGAGTTTCTGGCGTGGCGTTTCATTTGACCTTAAGGTTTAGGGTTTAGAGTTGTTCGTTGTGATTTTAAGGTTTAGGGTTTAGGGTTTAAGGTTTACGGTGTAGGGTTTAGCGTGAAGGGGAACCTACACTCAAATGGAGATTTACATGAGTCAGAGGTTGTTTGCAGTAGATGGTGATTGAGTATGGCGCTCCTTGGGAATTTTGTCTGTGTCTATATTGGGTGAGAGGAGGACCATAATCATAATCCTGCCCCGTATAGGTTCCTCTATATGTGTCCGTAGTCTGTGCAGGCTTCATCGTATGTCGAAATGTAAACTGTATCACCACTGGGACTTGACATTCTCAAGCAGCACATAAAAACAAGGATCCTACACTGGGTGTACTTGTCATTTTATGCCTACAAACGGAATGATCCATATAGTTGTCCCAGTATACTCCCTTACAGTGGTTTACAGGGGTATGTTCGAAAATGAGCTTGATTTTTAGCTACCCTTATTTCCTATTTAATCCTTATACTTAAGGCAGTATTTTTTTTATCTGTATAGGGCCCCCAGGGTTTAGGGAACTACTTCAGTCCCCACTCACGAGCCCAAACCCTGACTGATAGCGGGAACAGTGTTCAGTCTTTGTCCCTTCATGCTCCCTCCTGACCACTTGTACTTAGAGGGTCAGGGGGAGTTAGTAAGTAGGTTACTCTCCCCTGTAGTTCTGAATATAGTGAAGCTGGTTATCCCCACTCTTAACTTAGTCCCCCACACCCTAAGGCCTAAATACTATAGCAGTTTCCGCTTCCTTTTCCTCCATTATGAACCTCCTCATTGAGTCCCCCTGACCATCCAAGTAGCCCTCTTTACCGCTTGTAAGTCTAGCAGGCATCTAGGCACGGGTGTTCACTCGTCCAGAACCTCAGCCGATTCTAAGGACGACGTCTTTGAGCTCCAGTCAGGCGAGGATACAGACTGCTGCTGTTGGTTTAGGGTTTAGGGTTTAGGGTGATTTCCCAAAATGAGAGGTACCTTAGGGGCTTCCCATAATAAGGACTATACTATGTTGGAGTCTATATCGGGCTCCCTGCATTTATGGAAACCAATTACCATTTGGGGTTTAAGGTTTAGGGTCCACCTTGATGACCTTAATGCTTTGCCAGGGTTATCAGAAGAATCCTTACATAACAATGGAGTACCCTGAACTTGCCGGAAGCCCTGATCAGTTCATTTGGACTCCTACCGAACCCAAAACCCTTAACCCTCACCCTCAACCCGAAGCCCAAAACCCGTAGGGTTATCTGAGGAGGCTGTAGAACCAGGGGACGTTTTTTGTACGCTGTTGGGAGGTGTTGGGTTGAGGGCTACGTTTGATGCAGGGCGGCGGTTCAAGGTAAAGGGCTCAGGGTTTAGAGTTTAGGTGTGGAAGATGGGCTTTGGAAGGCCCAAACTCTTAACCCTAAACCATGTCTATTCAGTCTACCTCGTTTGGGGTCCCCATTTTTTTTAAATACACTTCTCGGCAAGGGCTACATCCGAAAACGTAAACAATGTAAGTCCAGTGCCCCGGCTGGAGAAATGCAAGTTGGAGTCCTCCAAAATTTGTGGGGTTGCAGCAGATGAACCCTAAACCCTAAACCCTAAACCCCATTGAAATGATGGTCCCTTTGGGGGGCTTTTGCGGTTTGATGCGGTGTCTTACCGTATGTTTGGTTGGGGGACGGGTCAGACTCTGGGGGCAACAAATATAGGTACTCTTGATGGATGAAATCTTGCACCACCTAGGGGCCCTAAACTATCCTAAACTATTTGAATTCCTAGGACTTTAGGGACTTAAGGTGGTGCAAGATTTCCTCCATCAAAAGTCTTATCTGCGGGGGTTGCCAAATTCTGGGTACACCTATTCGGGGTCCCCATAATAACGATTGTAGCATTTGGGGGTCTATATTGGGTCCCCTATTTCGGGAAATTACCATCTATAGCCTGGAAGGCCCAGGGTGGGTTTTCCTTCATTTTTAGAAGTGTAGCTCGTGATTGGGTCCTTGAGGGCCAGAGGAGTAAATTCAGTTTGTATCGTATGCGGTGCAGTATTTTGAAGACCTCAGTGATTCCTTCTGAGGATCATCCATTCGAACGCTGTCATGATTAGAGCATTGAGCTACTGGTATTAGTTCTACTGCCACTCCCCAAACTCTAGGGTGTAGGGTTTATGACCTATTGTCTAGAGTTTAGGGCTTGGGATGTAGGGTTGAGGGTTTGGCGTTTAGGGTTAGGGTTTGGGATTTGGGGCTCTCATCTGCCTCCTTCAACATGCAGGCACGCAAGATCTCCGGCGGTGACATCACTCCCTGTCCATGTTGTTGTCCCTGTTGTTGCTTGGCTCTAAACCTACTTTGACATGTTTAGGTCCCTCAGTTAGAGGTACTACTGTGGACTTGGCAAGTAGGTTCAGAATGTTGGTAAGGAGGGTTATTATATGGGTTATAGGGGTTATTAACCTACCTACTAAGTGCCCCTGACCCTCCAAGTAGTCTAGATGTAAAGCGTAAACCCCTACACAGTGCCAGTTTCCATTCCATGTTCCAGGTTATTTTCCATCTGATTCTCGATCATCCCATCCCTAAACCCTAGATTCTTACTTTGAGTTTAGGGTTTAGGGTTTCGGGTAAGAAGTAGGTCAATACATAGTGGGGATAGCGAAGGCTACTAGATGGGTTATAGGGGTCACGAACCTACTTACAAAGTCCCCCTGACCTTCCAAGTAAGCCGACACCATGCGGGAAGGAGCGAGGGAGTGAAATTGAGGGCAATGCTTCGGGTTAAGGGTGTCAATTTCAATTTTGAAAGTACCTCTATTTTTTCTTTTATATATGAACAAAAACCCAAGAATAAATAGTAGAATATGTGCTGTTCTAAACAGCATTCTTCAAGGAAGAACCCAATTCCGGCATGGTGCACCTATTTCGGGTGTACAGGGATCTTTGCTCTAGACCGAAGTTTAGGGTTTCGGAATTAACGGACAAAACAACCTGCGGGATTCCCAAAAGTAGGGGTACCTCTTTGGGGGTCCTTATTATAAGGACTATAGTATGTTGGGGTCTATATTGGGGTCCCCCTATTTAGGGAAACTACCACATAGATTGGGTCACTCCCCCTGGAAGGTTACCATCCTTCAGGGGGCTTTATGAAGGGGCCATTATACCTGCTATTTCTTGGGAAATCCTTACTGCAAGGGGCAATATACACCCCCTAGGGTCCCTCCTAGGGTTGAGGGTTTAGGGTATGTTTAAGGATGATTAAGCCTCATGAAGGTGAATTAAGGGGGTTTAGGGTTTAGGGGATTAAGGGGGCACCTATGGGGGCAAGTATAGAGGCGGGTAGTAGGAGAACCCATGATTATAGGGAATGACCCTACGGGTATCACCTGGACCTCTCTACCCAACTCCTTTGAAGGCACTTGGAGAGGTGGATTTAGTATAGGGTTTAGGGTTTAGGGTCAGGGGGACTTAGGAAGTAGGTTAATGACCCCTATAATCCACATAATTACCCGAGTTATGCCCGTTATTTAACCTACTTGCTAAGTCCCCTAAACCCTAAACGTTGAACGTAAACCCTAAACCCTAGCATCCTAGGCAGACAAGGATGCTGGGTTCATCTGAGGTTGTTGCTGTTGTCGATGTTGTGTGGCAGCCTCAGGATTTGAAGCATGAGGGGGATTAGGGTTTAGGGTTTTTGGGTTTTGGCTTTAGGGGTTTAGGGTCTGGGGTGTAGGGAAGACGCGTGGGGGCCTGGGGGATCCTAGGAGTATAGGGCTCAGGGATGTTTCTTGAAAATTTCTGGACGGGGCCTGAGGGCTTTCTCTGATGCTTTTGGGGTGAATGGTTTAGGGTTGAGGGACCCGACATTTTTTGACCTAAGCCCAGGAATCCCGGGGACATCATAGTCTACCCTTCCCAGTGGTCTTTGTAGGGCCGTTTTCAGGGTTCCAGGATTTTTGTGGTTTAGGGCTTCTGCTGAGGGATGCAAGTTCTCGAGGGAATCTATCCAGGGGTAGATTGGCAAATGACGTATGTTCTTGTTACCCTTAAGCTCTATGTAGCCCCTACACGCCGCCGTGCAGCATACTCTTAAAAAGGGCCCCGCCCCGCAAGTGTCTGCGTTCTGGCATTTGACTAGCATTTTATTGGGGATGTGTCCCGCCAAAGTTTGCCAAACATGTCCTCATGCGCTCCTGCTTAAGAAAGAAATATCCTCCATGATGAAGCTGCGCACTGCAACTTGATTATGCAGCAATTGCAGTCCATTGTCGCTGGCCTTTAATCTAGTCTAGATTACTCACTATTTGACGGACTGATGTCCGAGAAGACTACCATGGTAGCCAAGATAGAGTAAGATTACATCCTCCTTTTGGGGTATAGTATTTTATACAAGGAATATAATCTTACTGGGTTAAACCACCAAAACTACTCATATGAGCTGTAGTCTACACTTTTTAAAGGGGGTCATATAGGGGAT
>CAJNIZ010005030.1:9751-19819 GCA_905231905.1 Symbiodinium pilosum | reverse complement strand
ACCCTAAATCCTAAACCTAGGGTTTCGGGTCATTAGTTCAAGGTCTACGGTTTTGGCCTTGGGGTCTAGGGCTTATGGCCATGATCAAGATGGTCGAATGATACCACCCTCACCTTCCTTCCGGCAAAGGGTGGGGTTTACGGAGTTCAGGGTTTAGGGCTTAGGGTTAAAGGTTAAGGGGTGGTTTATGCAGACTGGCTGGACTTCAGCCAGATGTGTTCGCTAGAGTATCCCGTGTCCATTACTCCGGGATGGCCTCTGAGATTTCTAAATGTTTTAGCACGAAGGGTACGGGGATTCCATACACAAGGGTTCTGAAGGCATATCCCTTTGGGGAAGGATTGACGCTTGGCCTGCATGACGTGCGTGGTTTCCAGTTTTTGAGATATGTGCAGTGAGCTACCGTCGACATTAGTGAGCCTGATTCAAGAACCCTTGACAGTGAACAGAGGGGTCCCTCTTGTAGTTTAGTATAGTCACAAATCTAGCGCTTGAGTTGGAGTGCGGAGCTGGATTTGGGGGTTTAGGGGGCTAGGTAAGAAAGCACTCAAGCTATAACCAGGTTGTAACCTGTTACCCCCCCATAGTTCAGGCATAGGTATCGCTCATGTTCGAAGAAGTATGTCTACTTGCGGTGGATAGTAGAAATCCTGCATGACTCTAAGTACCTTATACCTTGGGAAGATTGGTGCTATGTATCTCTGGGCCGGCAGCAGATCCAAATTGAAAATGCTGGTTTTCTTATAGAGTCTCCAACAAAAACCCAAACATATTGCAACTCTTATTTCATGAGCGTCTGGGAAGGGATCCTAATTATTTTGAAGCTCCTGGACCTTGCACATTCCCATGTGCTCCCTACATGTGCTACATGCCGCCTATAGTTCCACATTGCTTTCTGGTCAGTCGCAACAATAACTACTGACTACTTACAGTCGTTCGTACAAGTCTGTCGGCAATGCTCCGAACTGATCCTTAAGCCCACTGGTAGGGTTTATAGTCATAGCCACCCTTAAGTAGATAGAATATGGGGTATATGGGGATCTTATTATAATATACCCAAAGAAGTATTCTATCTACTTAAGGGGGACTATAGGGTTTAGGGCTTCAGGCGTAAAGAGGGATGTGAGCCCAAAGAGGGACGAGATGGAAAAGACAACGGAAGATGAAGTTTAGGGTTTAGGGTTTACCATGCCCTAAACCCTAAAATTCCTAAACCCAAACAGCGTTTTTGGGCTGAGGGCTAGGCCACCAGTAGTAGTAGTTAGGGTTTAGGGTTTAGAGGCCCTGACAAGATTACCAACTTAAACTATACTTGACACGCTAATGGAAAAGAGCAGAAATGAACATGGAAACTGGAGTTAAATGGGGTCGTATAGGGATACTGACTAGCACTGAAGGCAGAGTGGAAACAGAATGGCACCACTAAGTACCTAAACCCCAAAAGCATGTAAAAAAAGAGGCCCAAAACCCATAATAACAGCCATAAAGGCCATTATTTTACATACTTTCGGGGTCCAAGTAATCTGCAGCCCCCAAAATCGGAAAAACTTGAATGCAAACCTTTCCTCTTTCAATAAGAACCCTAGAAGACCAGTGGCTTTTCCTTAGGTGGACCCCCCACCCAGTAATAGTGACTATAACGGATAATAGGGATTATATTAGGGTCCTCGTATATTCCTATTATACCACTATTACAGGGCGGGGGGTCCTCCTAAGCTATTTCAAAAAGTTCTAAATGCCAACCAAGCAAAAGCAAGCTGCCACTATATATGTCCCCTATCAGTACGCAGCGTGCTGTCCCGATGCATACTTTTAGATACGGTCTCCTACTTGGCTAAGTATCTGATCAGCATCGCCATTTTTGCTTCAGCAGTTCCCGCTTAAGGTATTCAACCCATGCTGTTCCTGTCAGGCTTCTCCAACAGCGAGACACGGCAGGGCGCCCAGAGGTAGAAATCTACTTGTTATGAGAGTTTGGCAATTTCAGAAAACCCTAAACCCTAAACTCGAAACCTTAAACCTTAGATTCTAAACTTTAAACCCAAAACCCTAAACAGCACGTGGGACCCCCAAGGCAGGGATGTTGAAATCGCAGAAGCTTCCAACATGAACCATTGGAAAACATTGAGGAAACACCAAGCAGCAAGTTTATACTGGTTCTTTATTGGGTTATATGTCGGGGATAACGGTTATGTAGGGGTTCTTTCAGGATACTGGAAAATAAAATGGAAGCTCCTATTTAGGGTTTTCGGTTTCTAAGAATCATTTTTTTGCATATTCCTGAATGGGTGTTAGCGCAGTCAGAACCATTGAAATTGTCTCCAGCAATGACCCCGCATAGTACTTTGTAGTTTTCGTTTGGCATGATTACATTTCTAGGAAGAGTATGTGAACTATAGTCTAAACTCATTCAAGATGGGGTTTTATAGGGGATTATATAGGGAACATTAGAGGGCTTTTAACCGAGATTTAGACAATGGCTCATATTATAATTAGAGTGACTCTTAGTTCTTCACCCAGTGCAGCTGAAGGGATCCGCGAGTAATCCTGGGTTTGGGCGGCAGGTGTGGGCCTTGAATCACGAGAACAATGAAAAAGATATTGGACATTATCATATCATTCAGAGTTAAGGGCTTTGGGCTAGCGGCTGAGGGGTTAGGTGCCTAGATCTATAAGCAGAAGGACGGAGCATGAAACGGATAAGAATTTGGAAGGGCATTAAAATAGGGTTAAGTATAGTGATTGTACGTAGGGATCAAGGGCTGTTTGGTGTATGGATGACCATCTTACATAGTGATTGCCAGGTAATTCTTGAGGCTTCTACACTGGGGTTTAGGGAGCCACGATGTAAATCCCAGCTTAGGTGTGCCTCCGCGTGCTGTCCATAGTCAGCTCGATTCTCCGCTGGTCGAATTCCGACCTGCGAAAGGCGCATGTAAGGGTTTAGATTGAGGGTTGAGGGTCTAGGCTTATTGGTAGCTAGTAGCGAACAAAGGACGCTAGCCCCTATATCATCCCTCTATTTCGTTGCTCCCTACTAAACCCCAGCCACCCCTAAACCCTAAAGTAGCTTGCTGTTGAGGGTTGGAGTTGGAAGTCTTGGGTTAAGGGCTAGAATGTCGGGTTGCTGTATACAGAGCTGCATTCAGCAGGTCATGAGGCTACTGGGTTGCTGTTAAGGAACTTAACGCAAGTTACTCTAATGATGAAAACCTATTGCTTACTAAGCCCTAAGCCTCAAATTCTAGATTTTGATGACTTAACTTAAGGTCCTTCACCGCAACCCAGGCTACACGTGCGTCTAGGTATTGGCAAAGTTTGGGGAGGCATACCTTGAAACTCCTAGCGTCAATCCACTACGGATTGAAGGCCGTTCATGGTTCCCTACCTGCCCTGGACTAGCTAGTTCTTTGTAGGGAAGAAGGGAATATAGTGCCCACTGAACTCTTGTATAATCCCTACGAACCGTTCCCTTATTCCCTACAGAGAACCTGCAAGGCAATCATGGAACCCCATATGGTAGTCTTCCTAAATAGGGGGACCTTAATATAACCCCCCAAAACACTATAGCCCTCATTATTGGGAAGGGTACCCTCATTTTGGTAACCCGCATATATCAATTTTCCAGAAGGACACGGCTCCTGTAGGTGCTTTACAGGAGTTCCTCCAAAAGGGCAGCCTACCGTCATAACCCGAGTTAAGCCCACAGCAAGCAGGATCTAAACCCTAAACCTTAACCCCCAAACCCTACACCCTAAATCCTAAATCCTAAACCCCAAATCCTAAATCCTACACCCTCAACCCTCAACCCTAATCCTTATATTCAGGGTGTAGGGTTTAGGGTATAACCCCTAAACCCTAAACCCTGAGCCCTGAGCCCTACAGGATCCCGCTCTCATGGGAGCTCTGCATCAAATCCTTCTTCCCATGATCTCCCTGCCGGCGCTTTCCAAGGCTCGAAGGTTTGGGGGTTTAGGTAGGGTTTAGCGTTTAGGGTTGGAATGGTAGTTACCCTAAGGGTCCAAGTACTCAAATAGTAGATAGTTTGGGCCCAAATGGGTTCCTATATATTGGTACTTTGGGGCCTAATTACATAGCATTTAGGTACTTGGACCCTTAAGCCTTGGGGTTAGGAGGGGTTTAGAGTTAGAGTAGTTCAGTAGTGATTGTAAACAAGGCTTCGTAGTTTGAAGGCCAATTCTAGTATGAGTAACTGCAAACATGAAGCAGCAGAGGTCTTGCTGGGGGCTCTTAGGGTACGAGCGATTCAGACTGCAGGCTTCATTCGGCTTGGGCTTGAGACTCCAGACCCTAAACGCTAAACCCTAAATCCCAAACCCTAAACCCTAAACCCTAAACGCTAAACCCCGAAACCTCACCTGAACTTTTAGGTTGATAGGAGGAGCAGTAGCTGGTGGTGGGCAAAGGGCGCCCTTATTGACAGCGCAAAGTGGCTATGCTTGTTGTTTTGGGGGCTGGAAGGCCAACATATGCATGTTGAGGGTCCGTTCTCCCCCGAAACAAGCCCTATAATACTCCCCTAAATACCTCCTTTAGGGAGTCTAGACTATGGTTCATATATCTACCACTGAAACTCCAAGCAGCAATCCCGAAGCCCGAAGCTGTATTGAACAAGACAATGCTTCAAGCCATGCATTGTACGGGCCTAAGTATTTGAAAAGGGCTTGGGGCCTGGGGAGTATATCGGGTACAGAGTATATAGGGTAGAGGAGAGCCTTCCGAATTACATCTGATGGGCAGTTGTTGAGACTGCCTCGTGTTCTGCTGTTGATGATTGACGTCTTAAAACTTAGGGCCCGGGCAAAAAGTTGAACCCCACAACTTCACATCCCGAGTCCAGAGTCTCAAACTTGACCGTTGCCAAATCCGATCCTAACTGCATGCGCTGGTAGGGCTATCATGGTGAGAAACCACCGTGTTAGTTCTAGGCGCCTGGCCGTTCAAGCGCAAGCAAGCGCTATGGTAGCAGTTCTTTTGCCCCTGCAGCTGCTGAAGCAGATAGGAGGGTTTAGGGTTCAGGGTTTACTCCAAACCCCCAATCTCCAAGCCCCAAGCTGCAAGGGCCTTTCTTCGCAGTAAGTGTCAACATGCCATAATCTGGGCTTCGGGTTGAAAGGGTTTAGGTTTGGTCTTAACTTCAGACAGCTTGGCCTTCAGGATTCAGTTGTAGGCTTTAGGTCTAGGCTTCAGGGTTTACATCTTGGGTGCAGGTTGTAAGGTTTCAGCGTTTTAGGATTGGAGTTGTCGCGGCTTGAATCTCTGCCAGGAGGTAGAGGTTTCCGTTGTCAACGCAATCTGCATCTTCTGCCGCTTGGCACAAGCCGAGTATTCAAAGTTCATCTTTATGTTTCTCGCGGGGTTTCAGGTAGTGTGGGTCCTGCTTTAATTTTGGGGTTCCCCCCCCCCCCAACCAATAGGGCCTTCAGAGAAATGGAAATTACGATCCATCAATCAGGGCCCTGAGCCTCCCAGGTTTCTGAAGTTCCTGTGGATTGATTGTAAAAGGGAGAGCTGAGAATCTTTCCTATATTTTTGGGGCACCAAAACCAAAACACGTTAAAGCGGACCTTACCCCCCAGATCCTGAAGAAGCGGGCCTCCGAACACATCATTATAGCAGACCTCAATACAAACCCGGGTCCAACATAAGCTCAAATCCCCTTTTACTGGGTTGTGGTTAAGGAACTTGAGTTAAGTTACTATATTGGGGAAACCCTACTAATTGCTATGTATATATATATATACCCATTATGCTAACCTAATTTCCCTTAACAGCAACCCAGTTTACGATCATCTTAGGCTCTAGGTCAACTGGCCCACTTCAGCTTTCTGTCGTATCTTGTTCTGTCTGGGCAATTTAAAGCGACCTCACCCGACCTCACCCTAAATGGTGGGTTTATATAGGGAACAGTACCAAAATGGCCTAAAATTGGGAATTGATTTTTTTTCTAAATTGCCCTGTTATTTGCGTCCCAGGGACTCAGGGACCCCTGTAACAGGGACCGCTAGTTTTGGCCTGAGTCTTGTAATGGCCGGGTTCTGCATCGTGCTTACTACATCATTACGTTGGGTGCTGCCGACGGACACCTGATAAGGTCTCCCGATACTTTTGAGCCACTTTCGTGCAGGGCATGTTTGATGTTGGGGGATTATGTTTGGTGCTAGTGCCCCAAAAACTTGATTGGCAAAGTCTGCCTGGGCGGGCGTGTGTAATGTAGACCCCCACGTCTAATTTGAGACAACCCGGTACAAGCTATCCTGTTGATATGAGAAATCCTGAATGACCTGCGTATGCTAGATGTAGCACAGAGGTATAGTGCAACTAGGCTCAAGCAGTTTTTTTTTGTGCATCGCTCGTCTCACGAAGGTACTCGGCAGTTTTGTAGAATCACCAGGAGGCCTCCCTGATGCTTAGTAGGGAATAGCGGCATGGATTTTGGGGATTGCTCTTGAGAGTATACGTGAGCTATAGTCTCAACTCCTAGCATCGCCCCTTATAAGCCTTATAGTGCTCCCCTATATAATCCCTTAGATAACACCCTTTCAGGAGTTTAGACTCTAGCTCATACACGGGTTACCATGTCCATTCCCTCACTCCCTTCGGAGCACTATGGAGATGAAGGATTATCTACCGTGGACAAAGGAAATCCTGCACCACTTAATTTACCCTACAACACAATAATTTGGGTGGATGATATTCACAATATGGTTATATATATATATACATAGCCCTCAATATGACCCCGGATTTTGACTGTTACACGGTGGGGGCAGTACCTAAACAATGATCAGGCACTTTGAGGATCCTAAGTGGTGCAAGATTTCCTCAATCCACGGTAGCGCCCTAAACCCTAAACGCCAAACCCTAAACCCCAAACCCTAAACCCCTAAACCCTTAGCGCAGGGCCGTTGATCTTCAGATTCGGGTCAGCCTAGGCGTCCGTGACGGGGAAGTTGCACGCGGTCACTGGAGGCGCGCTGCAGCTTTAGGGTTTAGGTTTAGGGTTTAGGGTTTAATATAGTTACTTGGAGTGTCAGGGGGACATAGATATATACTTATAAGCCCTATAGCCCATATAATAATCCCAGTTATCCCGGTGGTTAACCTACTTAGTAAGTCTCCCTGACACTCCAAGGACTGGCATTCGTCCTTTGCTATTCAGCCTTCCGGTTGTAGGGCTGAGGTTTTAGGGTGTGGAGCTGCAGGAGGCTCGGGATGTTTGCGTCGGGGTAGGTTTGGCATATGGCCGACGCACACAGCAAACCCTATTCCCGTAAACGTAGGCATGCTGTCTAGTTTGTGTCATGGCTGCCCTTGTCAGGTTCGCTGCCATTTGATTTCGTCAGGTGTCTGCAATCGATGTGGCTTTGAAAGCCCGCCCGCCCGCCCCAGACAGGGCAGGGTCTAATGGTATTTTGTGTGTGTCGGCCCAATGGCCAAGTTAACTAAGGGTGAAAGACTTCCCAGGACATGAGGAGGGGGATAGGCAAGGGCCTTCCCCCTCCCAATGATCGTGACGCATCTGGCAGCCAAATAAGTATGCCCATGCCTGTTGTAGGGTAGAGGGTTAGGGTTCTGGCTTTTGAGGTCAAGTGCCTGGACGTCTGGAAGGATTGCTTATGGAGAAGTGGGTTTGTCTCAACATGTTCCCTCTAGGTCCCGCGTTAGGGCCCCTTCAAACTCCTTACAACGCCATATACCCCTAGGCTCACATTGGGCTCCGTACTTATGTTGACAAAGTCCCAAGTAGCCGGCCGTGTGATAGAGCCCTGAACCCTTAAACCCTAAACCTAAACCCTAAACCCTGAAACCTAAACCCTGAACCCTTAACCCTAAAGCCTTTATCTTTGAGTGCTGCGCCTATTCACGCTCTGGTTTTCTGCAGCTTCAGAACTCATCTACATACTCCTCAAGGCCCCCAGACCGTAAACCCTGAACCCTGAACCCTAAGCCCTTTCAGGGTTCCCTTGCACAATTCCGTTTGAAGGAGTCCTTCTTTGGCGGGGGTCTGTCCTACGTACAAGGCCCCTAGGAACCTACCCCGACTTCAAAAGCCCCATACCCAAACCGTAGACCCTTAGCCCTAAGCCCTAAATCCTAAACCATTAGCCCCCAACCCTAAACCCTTAGCCGTCCGAGTCTTGATACGTCAGCGCAGGCTCTACGGCAGGAAGGCATGCAGATGAGAGGGTTTGCATCAATTTTCTAAATCCTAAACCCTAAACCCTACACCCCAAATCCTAAACCCTGAATCCTAAACCCCAAGCCCTAAACTCTTGTGTTGCGATAGTTGACCTGAGCTACTGTCAACACTAGCCTGATTAAGGTGCCGTTAACAGTGGACATAGGGGCTCCCATTGTAGTTGAATATCGTCCTTAAGGGCTTAGGGTATAGTCCCTAATACAGAACCCATGTCCATTCAGTACCTGGGTAATATTGCCTGTAGCTCACATGCCTGTGTCAGCTTGCTTGCAACGTTTTTCAAGGCGTTGCGTAAGATCGAGATCCAACGGCCCAGGTCTTGAAATCCCATTTTCTAAGAATCCAAAAAATGTGACCGGCAAGACCCCTCAAACTGTTACTCGACCCTAAACCCTAAATCCTTAAACCCTAAATCCCTAAAACGCAAAACCCTAAATCCCTAGATCCCTAAATCCCACACTCCCTCAAACAGCTTTGTGCGGATCATCTGCTGCCCTCGTCGCACAGAGGATCCTTCTGCGCACTGCTTTTGGATAACTTTCCCAAAGGGTCCATGTAGGTATATGGTATATACTTAGGGCCTAAAGGGGTTCCCATATATCTACTTTAAGGCCCAAGTATATCCCATATACCTACATGGACCCTTTGGGCTTCACTGCCGTAGTCCCAAACTTCACTTGCTGATCCGTAGCAGGGAACACTTGGAATCAGGGAATATGATATACAGGGGTTTATAGGGACAGTCTTCCCTTCTTCTCTGCTAAGAAGAATCAGTTCGCCAAAACGAGACCTGGAACTTGAATTCCCAAGCCTGCTGGACAGTTTGCTGCTCACGCTGCTGCGTGGACTGCAGGAGGCATGGGGACAAGTGTTACGCTTAGAGTTTAGGGTTTAGGGATTATATGTTGCTCACGCTCTCACCAACAGATTTGGGTCGGTTGTAGATGACATGGATTTAAGTCCTTATAATAAGTGTTGTTAGGGACCTCGGAGTCTATGCTCAGCGGTTTAGGTCTAGGGTGTGGGGTTTTACATGGGGCTTGTGAAGTTAACGTCTTCAGTGTTGGGTTTCGCTGTGAATCGCTCGGTTTAATGCGCATATGCGGGGATTTCTACGTGATTTGGTCGAAGTACATGGGTTCCCCAACAATAACTGTCCAACCCCCAAAACGTTAAACCCTAAACCTCGTTATGAGGGTGGAGATGCAGGAAGCCTCATTGCGTTGCGATGTAAGTAGGGGACATCCCAAGACCCCAACCCTAAGCCCTAAACCCCTAAACCCTAAACACTAGAAGTTACAACCAGATGGTAGCCTATGGTATTGCACGCTTAACACAGTAGATCACAGTTTCGTTTTCGTTGATGCACTCGCACCCTCAACCCCACACCCGGAACCCTAAACCTGAATCGTAAGCCCTGAACCCCGAACATCTTCAAAGTTCCTGCTAGTGCATTTAGTTGGCTTCCAAGGCCACCGTGCAACTGCCGGAGCAATAAATTCTCCTAGCAATGAAGAAGTTCAATATTGGATTTAGGGATATCACCGGGTTAAAGGTTCAGGATTCCGGTGCCCATTGGAGAAAATCAAGTGGACAAAAATTAAAGAGAAGCAAGGCTTGTATAGTTATGCATGCAGAATCGGTTCCAACAACGGCGCGGCGTTAGGTTAGAATTTTTCATTTGAAATAACCTGGCCTGCCAGTGCGATCATCCTTGTCAGGGATGGGTGGCAGTGCTGGATCGGAGTTGCCTCTGGCTAGATCTGGCCCTGTCAGTGCACAGCCATGAGCTGGCAGCAGCTGCAGGTTTTCTTGCCCTGATACTGTTGATGGAGGCAATCTTG
>CAJNIZ010005029.1:7466-19987 GCA_905231905.1 Symbiodinium pilosum | reverse complement strand
TAATCAGGGGAGCTAAAGAGCCCAGCAATCTCCAAATCCATAGTGGAGTTTTCCTCCCATACTTTTGGGAGCTAAGGGTTATTCCATAACTCGCATTCAAGAATACTACACACACTCCAAACCCCAATCCTTATCCTGTTTCAAATTCTGAAGTCCTATAAACTTGAACTGTGCATGCTGGCAGCCTTTTCTTTGCTGCTCAAAGTCTCTCGACGCCGTGGACTCACCAGTAGCACGCGGCGCACTACAGCATGAAGGCTGTTAGGAGCCAGGGGCATGAATGTTTAGGGTCTAGGATTTAGGGGCTTGGAGTTAATAGGTAGGTTACAAGTAACAGCAGGGCTTCAGGGTTCAGATTTCAAGGTTCAGGGAAGGGGCGAAGGCGTGCAGCCCGTGGTTCTCATGGAAAGTGATGAAGTGGATATGGGAGGCTGAACCCTAAACCCTAAACCCTAAACCCTAATTTGCAAACTTCAGACCATGCACACGGGGCCAGGAACCATTTGACCCTGTTCCCAACCCACAGCCTGGAGTGCGCACCCTGAGAAGTCCTTAGCCTCTACAGTCCCCCTTAAGTAGATAGTATATAGGGGTTATATTGGGGTTATATAGGGATAATGGAAAAGAAAATGGAAACTACTATTTAGGCTTTAGGGTTATATTGGGGGGTTATATAGGGATAATGGAAAAGAAAATGGAAACTACTATTTAGGGTTTAGGGTTATACTGGGGCTATATAGGGGTGATGGAAAAGAAAATGGAAACTACTATTTAGGGTTTAGGGTTTAGGGGTCTAGTCCCCCTTAAGTAGATAGAATATGGCTTCGGGCATATTATAATAAGATCCCCACATACCCCATATTCTATGTACTTAAGGAGGACTATACCTTAAGCCTGCAGTTTAGAGTTTCGGGTTCAGGGTTCAGGGTTTGGGGTTCATGGTTTAGGTTCAGAGTTTTGGCCAGTTGAGTGTTGATTTCGGGCAATTCTTCCCCGTGTGTGGGGTATACTTGCAGGATCTTCTGACTGAGCAAGTCTACTTAGTTGCAGAGGTCATGGGGCTTATTGCGGTAGTTACAGGGGATAGTGGTAGACTTATAGTATGCCAAGAGATCGTCCAAGCAGTAGCCCATGATTTTGGGCAACTTGGCTTGCCAGGTACACCCTAAACTCATAGACTGCATCACTACAGGAGCCAGAGCCTACAACTTCTCGAGGTGCCTCAAAACCCTCTCTAAACTTGAAATTAGGCTTGAGGGTTTAGGGTTGAAATCCCCTATCCTCCAAGACTCTGATACCAACCATAGACATCGACCGTGAAATTCACTCTGTGCCTGAGTTCCCTTACCGATCTTAAGAACGGGGAATCTAGGGAGGTTGTACAGGCGCGGGTGGTAAGGGATGGATCCTACACCCCAAGCCCTATGCCCAAAACCCTAAACCCCAAAGCCTTGCATAAACTCTAAACTCCCAAACCCTAAACCCCAAATCCTGAGCCGTAGTCCACCTGCAGGAGTCTTAAAGCGAACGGCGCGCCCAAGCTGCCCGCGATTGCCAGTAGATACGACTCGGGTGCGCCAAATGCTGTTTGTGGATTCTGGGTTAAAGGGTTCAGGGTTTAAGGGTTTAGGGGTTTAGGGGTTACGGGCTTAGGGTTCATTGTTAAAGGGTTTAGGAGTTTAGGGTTCCAGGTTTTCGGCTTTATTGTTTCAGGGTTCAAGCCCAGGCGAAAGAGCTTTAGCATGACGAATTCTCAATGCCAGGATCCCCCGCAGAGACTCCCCCAAGCCCTTAACCCTTGACCCTCAACCTTAAGGTTTAGGGTTTATGGGTTAAGGTTTAAGGTTTAGGGCTTAGGGTTTAAAACCCTAAACCTGAAACCTGAAACCTTAAACTACTAACCCACACCCTAAACCTTCAACCTTCAACCCTAAACCCTAAACCTCAAATCTGAAACCCTGAACCCCCAACCCAAAACCCAAGACCCAGAGAAGATCGAGTTAATGAAGCCCGAGGCATTCCTTACACAATTCCAGTACTGTTTAGGGTTTAGGGCCTTTTGACCTGGTAAGTCTACCTACTATCCCCAATAACTCCTATTATAACCCCCCAAGGCCAAGGCCCGGCTACTAAGCAGTAAGGAGACATACTAAGGCAAAGTTTTCCCCAAGTACGCCCTCAACGTTGGGTTCCATCATATTTTCAATTTTGTTTTCCATTTGACCCTCCACTCTTGGGGTATAATATCCCTAAACCCTGATAGCCCCAATAACCCGACCAACCCTAAACCTTAAACCCTAAATCCCTAAATTCTAAACCCCAAGAACCCTAATGATCCTAAATCCCTAAACCCTAAACTGGCGGCTCTTGCTTCAGGTCCGTGTACCATAGGTTCGCGGTTTTGGTGTTTGGAGGTTTGGTGTTTGAGGTTCAGGGTAACAAGTTTGGACGTTTAGAGGTTTAGGGTGTAGATGTTTGGTTTTTTTGTCTAGGGTTTAATGTTTGGATGTTTAGGGTTTAGGGTTTAGACGCTTGGTGCTTAGGATGTGCACGTGCGGTTGATTTTTTTGGGTTCAATGCAGGATTTTTCGGCATCCACAGTTGTGGCATTGGGAGCGTACAGGAACCTGAATTTACTTCCACTCTCCATGGTGGTCACTATTACCCCGGGAGATCTTAAACTATCCTAAACTGTAAACCTTATTCCCTGAAACCCCTTGGGAAACTTAATTATAGTCCCCCTTAAGTAGGTGAAATGTGGCTTTGGGTATATTATAATAAGATCCCCATATGCCCCATATTCTATCTACTTAAGGGAGACTATAGCCCCAATATACCCTAGTATAATATAGCAGTTTCCATTTTCTTTCCCATTATCCCCATATAACCCCAATAGTATACCATAACTTCAGGTAGCAGTTCGGCAAGCGAGCAAGATGACCTTCAATCCGAGGCGCTGCCTGCATCAGGGCTTCCCAGCCCCCCTCGTCCTGATGGTGTAGGGCTTGGGGGCTTAGGGTTTAGAGGTTTAGGCATTAGGCTTAAGGCGTCTAGGGTTTAGGGTTTTAGGTTTGGGCTTTAGGCTTGAGGGGTTATAGGGGTTTAGGGTTTTAGGGTTCAGGGGTTTAGGGTTTAGGGCCTGGTCCCATAGATAATCTTCCCTACCATCAAACATCTCATGCTACGGCGGATACTAAACATCCTGCATACCCCTAAGTATCTTATACCTTGGGAATTATGGGACTACAGTATGCTAAGGTCATGCAGGATTTTTAGTATCAACAGTAGTACCAAATTCTCCCCGTCCCTGAGGCCGGCATGAGTTCTGAGGTTACCCTGCTCGAGAACCTCCACACCATATGAGCCATAATCGACTCCTTAAAAGGGGTTGTATAAGGGATTATATAGGGGACTGCTATAGGTATTGTTAAGCGGGACGCTGGGAGTTTAGACTATAGCTCATGTTCCGCGATAAAGGCGCCTGAAACCCAAAACATCTGTGTACAAAAGGCTGCACTGTGGGTACAGGGAGAGTGAGAAACCACGCTAGAAGCAGTAGACGATTCAGGGTTAAGGCAAGTAGGGTGTTGGGTTCAGGGTTTTGGTCAATCCCCTGCCCCCTACAACTAAAAACCCATGACCCTCCCCATATTGAGCATTCCAGATAAATTACACTATACCACAATGGGAATATTTAAAGTTGTGGGGTTGCCTAAACCCTAAACCCTAGATCCCTAAACCGCGTCGGAGTTTGGAAATTTGGGGGGATTAGCACGGAGCCCCCTAAAGATTGCAGAGCCCAAATCTACCTGAGGCGCTCCTCAAACTTACTGATCGTTGGGTCCAAGGTTCACCGTTTAGGATTTTAGGTCTTAGGGTGGGTTAACTGGGGCCTGTGTACAAGAGTTTGAGGATTGCAAGTTGGTCCCCTAAACCCTAAACCCTAAACCCTAAACCCTAAGCCCTAAACCCTAAGCCCTAAACCCTAAAAGCCCAGGTATAGGCCGCTACTCGGATCCATCAACCTCCAAGTCGGCAGTCCTCTCTAACCCTACACTTGATTTCTAGGCCTAAACCCTAAACCCTAAACAGTAGTTTCCATTTTCTTTTCCAGCACCCCTATCTTATATAACCCCTATAAATGCAGTACCAATGATCTCCCCCATCCTTTTACTGTAGATCAGCTATATCCTTCATGCCCTGAATAGGCTATACTTACATGGGAGGCTTCTCAGCAAATCTGAGCCCCACAAGGACACGCCAAGATATGTGGGGAACATCAGGAGGGCACTTGGAGAGCCAAGAGCAATTATAGGTTTTAGGGTTTATGGTATAACCTACTTGGTAAATGTGGTTCTAGCTCAATCAGAAGGCACCTAAAGTAAAGTCCCCCAAGCCAAACAAGGGGTCAGAAGTACAGTAACTAAGCAGCCCTGGATTGCCAATTGTTGGGATCCTGGTTCATGACATGTTTCTCCACCTAGATTTTTGGCTGTATGATTTTGGGACGTGCAGTACTGTGCCCACACATACAAAAATCCACGGTATAAAGACACCCCACGCAAAACCCCTAAGCTTTGGACACCTCCCATATAGGGACTGTTTGTAGCACGCCGGGACACTTCTCAGCAATTCGTCCGGTTTTGAAAGCAGCCGCTGAGCGAATGCTGAAGTTTGAACGGTTAGTCATACAGTTGATACAAGCAGGCCTGCATGACCCAAAGTACCTTAAGCTTTCCAGAAATATGATATTGTAGTCTACTAGGGCCAGGCAGGATCTTTAGCATCGATAGCATGTTCCCCTGAGCACTTACAATTCTCTTCTACTTGTATAAATTGTACCTTAGGTACTGCCCCCACTCATGAACAGATGGATAATAAGTATAATATAACTCTATGTTGCCCTTAATTACTCCTATTACAGACTGTGTGTGGGTGGGGGCAGGACCCAACATGTACCCCAAAACGCTCGCCCCATCTGGAGAAACCCTCCACGCTCAAACCCTAACCCCCTACACCTTAAACCCAATTCCCAGACCTTAAGCTTTAAATGCCAGAAAACAAACCCTAAACCCTAGACCCAAAAGCATTGGTTCGTAGGGTTCCCGAAGCTCGCTTCCTCACCTGCCGCGGACAAGTGCTCGGACAGCAGCCAGTTCTTTAGCCCTAGGGATCCGAGTAGCCCAACGTAGGTTTAGGGTTTAGGGTTTAGGGTCTGGGCTTTAGGGTTTTGGGTATTATTTGCAGACTTTAGGGCCCAATGTATAGGTATTATTTGTATGCCTGGATCCCTAGGGTAGGGTTGGAGGGCTCGGGTAGAGTCAGACAGTTTTAGGGTGGAATTTGAGGGTGTGAGCGTCGAGAATTTTGGGTTTCAGAGTTTCGGGTTTGCGCATGCAGGGTATAAGGTTTTTGGTTTGCGGCTTTCCGGCTTAGGGTTTACGTTTACGTTTTGCATAGTATAGTGGATGTGGTTCTTTGTACTGCCCCGGTACTTACAGGCCCTAGACCCGAAACCCTAGACCCTCAACCCTAAACCCTAAACCTTATAAACCCTAAACCCTGGACCCTACAATAACCCCTGTAAAGAGTCCCGTATATAATCCCCTTCAAGCGGTTCAGACTATAGCCCATATTTAGATGTTCCCAGTGATAAGCAGCCTTATACCCACATTAAGAAGTAGCTGTTCTCCAAGCCTTATGAATTGCCAGACCCGAATCGAGGGATTTGCTGTAGGAGCCTGTGCTTATGTGGGGCGGCAATCCGTTATTCACAAGATTGCATGGCCATGAACCAGGCTCCCAGTACTTTCCCCCAAACTAACGCGGAACTCCAAAAGCGGCCCTGCAAGATACTGCCCTTGCAATGCACAGCTACATGGCGGGGTCCACATTAGTTCGACACGAGTGAATCGGACAGATGTCCGCTGCTTGTAGCCACACATTGGGGGTTTAGGGTTTACGTAGGGTTTGGGACAATACTCGCAGTTTGTTAGTAGGGGAGGAATGGAATGCACATGGGATTACACAGGGGCTTCTGTAGGGATCCCTTACTCCATTTCCTACTTTATGCCGGTAAGAATACACGCTAATCCAACTTTAAGCCCTATAGAGCCTAGCAAGTTCCAAGGTGAATGCTAGGACTGCATCTGGGGCCCCAAGCGGGATGCCCGAGTCCCTACACCCCAAGCCCCTAAGCTCGAAACCCTAAAGCCGCCATGCCTTCAAATGTACAGCTACAGCCTCACACTCTTGGAAATGACCCTAAACCCTAAACCCTAAATACAACACACAAAACCCCAAAACCCTAAACCCCAAAACCCTAAAGCCTAAACCCAAAACCCAATTCTTCCCATCCTAGGTCCGCTCAAAGAGCCTTCTGCTTCTTTTTGATATGAGCTATAATCTAAACTCTTCAAAGGGCGTTATACAGGGGATTAGGGTGTAGGGTCTAAATTCCTTAGATTAAAGGGGGGTTATATGGGGGATTTGGGTCTAGGGTTTAGGGTCGAAACTCCGTAAATGGGGTTATACAGGGGATTATATATGGGAGTATTCTAGGGGTTATTGAAGGGGATACTAGGAGTTTAAGTTATAGCTCATATAAGCAGAAGTGAATCCCAAAGGTTAAAGCCTGGAAGCCCTAGCGCGCCGGACATAAGCCAGAGTTTAGGGCTTACATGGGGACTCAGTAAGTTAATACCCCCTGTAAGCCATATAACAACCCCAGTTATCCCCATTTTCAACCCACTTACTAAGTCCCCATGACCTTCCAAGTAGTGCTTAGGGTTTAAGGTATTCTGCTAAACTCTAAACCCTAAACCCTTAATGTAGAAGCTTTAAACGCTTCCAATACCATCCCCTAATAAACCCCGGTGATAACACAATCTGCCTGGAGCATTTACTATTGGGTTTTTGTGACGGGCCAAAGTTGGATGTCCATTCGGTTCTTTTTTTAGGCGATCCTCTGACAAGACATTGTTGTGAAAGCAACAAACAGCAGAAGAGACGACTTGGAATAGAATCTTATTTAGACTTATTAAAGTCAATTCCGCGTTATACAAACAAAAAATTCAAAGTAAAGGAGCTTCGTATTTCTAATTAGATTCCGTTTGACAGATTTTTGCATTCCTTCATGAGAGCCAAGTAAAACAACGAAGTATGAAGGCATAATGGAGATCATAAATCGCGCTCCCTGAACGGCAATCCCTCTCGCACGGCCTAACTGAATTCCAATACACCGAGCCCCTGTCTCTGAGCCGTACACCTTAAGCGCGAAGCCATATGCTAGACCCCGACACTTTAAGCCATGCAGAGGTTCCACGACAGCCGAGGGTCAGGCAGGAGTCCACTGCCATTTAAGGTGAGGTTTCAGAGTTTCCATTCATGTTGCGGATTTTCGAACTCTGAGCTGGAATTGCACAGCAAAGCCGAAAAATCTTGTAGGGGTACAAGACTGAGGTTTGCAACAGTAACATTTGGGGTGTGGTACAACCATCAGGGGGTTCCGAAGTTGGATCAAGTAGCTTTCGTGGGCCCCTTTGGACCCCCAAACTTGGGTTTAGGGTTCCCCCAAACCAACATTGAAGCCCAAAAGGAGGCTGTCCATTCAAAAGCAGACTGTGTGAGCTTACATATTTGTTTGGGGCAGGTATCAGTTTTGGGAGAGGGTATGTGGGGAGGAGGATATGTACATGAAGCTGGCTTCAGTGAAAGCTCCTCGGTTCGGGGTTGAGGCTTAGGTTGAACGTTCTAGGCCATGTTTGGCACGGCCTTGGCAATGTGCCGAAGGGTTAGGGTTTAGCTTTCAAGTCAAGTAAGGCAACGTTGTTTGGAGCAGCACTTGTAGCACGTGAACCTCCAAGGCACATGTTTCTAGGTAAGCTTGCCTGCGGAAGAGCACTAAGGAACTTAGGTGTTCAGTCCAATACAGCCCTCGTGTTTAGGGTGCCCCAAAAAAACAAGCACAAATTTGACAAGCAGATATAATGGGCTTACAAGTACCGTTGATAGGTAGGTTCGGAATACGCTGGACGTGGAGTTATTTTGATAAGGGCCAAAGAAGTGCAAAAGTGGGTAGGCTTTAAGGTACAGGTTTTGCCCACCCCTAAGCCCGAAACCTTGACGTACCCTATAATGCTTGAGGGGGGGGAATTTTAAAGGAGGAGAGTTCCCAAGATATGGGGTTCCTACAACCCTCTATGTCTGAGGATACAAGTATGGGCCCCGAATATGGGCCCATAGGCCTTTGTGGGAGATTCTAGGGACCCTTACGGGCCCATAGAGGGTAATTATATACTAGGTATAGAGATGGTCTGCCAAACCCTCAACCCCCTAAATCCTCAACGCCTAAACCCTGAACCCCTAAACCCCTAAACCCTGAACCCTAAACCCAATACCTGAACCCAAAACAAAACCCTAAACCCTAAACCCCTTATCTCGCATGGAGGCATCCCTGCCTCGGCTGTCGCGTCCTCCGATGGTCCCAACCTCAGGTGGCCATGAAACACTTAAAGGGTTTAGGGTTGAAGGTTTAGGGTTTCAAGGTTTAGCGTTGAAGGTTTAAGGTTTAGGGTTCAATGCTTTAAGGTTTAGGGTTTGGGGCCTAGGGTTTAGGGTTCAGGGTTTAAGGTTTAGGGATCAGGGTTTTAGGTATACGGTTTAGGGTTTGAGGTTTCGGGCTTAGGGTATAGGATCCAGGCTTTTCCAACGCCTAAGGGCATAGGATAAGGTCCTAAATAGTTACCAATATTACGGGGAATAATGGAGAATCAAATGGACAGTTCATTGGAACATCAAGTGCATACGGCTATTGAGGGTTTACGCTCTGGGTTGTCCTGGCGGGATCTCTTGACTTAGTGAGTCTACTTCGCAGCAGGGGTCGTGGGGCTTATGATAGGGGTTATTGGTAAACCCTAAACCCTAAATCCTAAACCCTAAACCTAATCCTAAATCTTAAACCCTAAATCCTAAATCCCAAATCCTAAGCTCTAAATCCTAAACCCTAAACCCTAAATCCTAAATCCTAAACTCTAAACCCTGGTAGACTTACCAGGTTCTGCAACCTAGGAATGAGGACCGTATAACTCTCATATGGCCATAGTCTAAACTCCTAAAATGGGGGTATATAGGGGATTAGGGTTTAGGGTCTAAACTCCTTAAATTAAACGGGGTTATATGGGGGATTTGGGTCTAGGGTTTAGGGTCTAAACTCCGTAAATGGGGGTTATATAGGGGATTATAAGGATTCTAGGGGTTATTAAGGGGGATACTAGGAGTTTAGACTAGCGCATATGACCAGGAGAGGTGCCTCGTCAAACTCAGACCGTCATCCCTGAGTTCTAAACCCCGAAACAACAAACCCTAAATGAGCTATAGTCTAAACTCCTCAAAGGGGGTTATATAGAGGATGGGGGTGTACCATAGGGGTTATTAAGGGGGATACTAGGAGTTTAGACCATGGCTCACATGGCTTGAGCGCATGGTGTATCTGCAAGAGGAAACCAGATCCCATGTTGCCTGGCTTGCTGTTAAGGAGCTTAATTTAAGTTACTATGTTGGGGAAACCCTACTATGTACTATATATGTATATACGTATATATATATATGTGGTAACTTAATTTAAGCTCCTGAACAGCAACCCAGTTGCATGACAATCCGCCCCATGTTTCTACTTGTCATCTCAGGGCCATGTCTCTTAGCCACTAGGGGCGGCGTTATTCTTTGCTTTTGTTTTGCTGGTATGTTGGATACCAGCCTATACCTGAACCCCTCATCCTGAATTCTGATTTAGGGTGCCCTACCCCACCCTGCCCCATGCGTGCTAGCGCTCTGGTTATTTGTTTAATCCGAACCACGTCGAGAACACACTGCACATCATTTTTCACGCACATGTCCTATGTTTTGACTCACATGTGGTCGGTTATTTGCTATGTTGGAGCAACCTTTGGCAACAACATGCCTGCATCTGTGGCATAGGAGCATCTGAAGCTCGGAAACACAAAAATGCTGTCAACACCAGGCTCACAGCGCAGCCAGCAGTGGCCTGTGTAACGTACGAAGTTCGTACGAAGTTCCGCTTGCATGCAAGTCATCAGCACAGCGCTGCAAGAGGTAAGTTTTTTCTGGTTCCTTGCTGGCATCGTTGCCCTCTTGATGCCACGCTCATCCAAAAACCCACTTGTGTTGATATTTGCGACGGCCCAGTCATGCTGATGATGTTGGCCAGAAATATAGCTCAAGATCCTCCAGGTTTTGGGGCTTAGCCTCAAAAAGCGTCGAACAACATCTTAGCTTTCGACTCCCAAGCCGCGGACCCAAAGCCTTTGAGGAGGTGGTCGTGGCACAGGCGTCACCCCGTACAAAGCTGAGCTTGAGCTAACCCAGACCCCTGATGAATTAACCCCCTCCCCTTAGTAGGGATTATAATAGGGATCCTAAGATTAAGGTCCTTAAAAGGAGGGGGTTAATTCATCATGGGTCTACATTAGGCCTGCGGTGGACCACGACATCCAGGCTTATACTGCCGACCACAAAACGGGAAGGTCGAGAATGCACTGGAGCAAAGCCAGCTCCAAAGGTCGACTGAATGTTTATATACAGTGTGAGGTAGGGAGTTACATTCGAGACTTTTCTTCTTTCGCGTGGCGCAACCACGCGTGCAAGCGCGTTCCTACCACGTGCGTGCTAGCCGGAGGGTTGAATAGGAACTGCTTTGAGGGTCTTGGGCAGACTTAGACTCGACACCTCAGTGCAAGTCCGGAAGTCTTAACAGGCCTTGACCTACGCTTGTGCGGGCAGTGGCAGAGACTCCGAGGAAACCTCTGCCCCGGACACGGGCTCGTGCATGGCTTCGACTAACCTTCCGCCTGGACCTGGCCCCCTGGCCCCTTGCAAGCCCGCTTTAGAACGTCTTTCAGAAGCCGTGCGTCTGCTTCGGATGTGAGTTCTTCCAGGGAAATTCGGCGGGGTAGTGCCCTCCTCCCGCGCCTTGTTTTTCCGCTCGGTCGAGCATCCAGCACTCCCCCAGATGTTGGTGGACCCTCAGCCGTAATCCCAGAAGCTTAAATTTGAAACCCAGGAACCCTAAACCCTTGAACTCTAAAGCCCTGTAACCCTCAACCCAACATCCTGCACAGACAGATGCCACATAAAGGATGACCCTAAAGCTTCAGCTGCCTGTTGGCTTGCACCATTTATCAGCCTACTGAATTGGGTTACTGAGTATCCACCCCTTTTCCCCTCTCCGTCCTATGTTCTTGACACAATTAGGTGATACTCTGAGGGTCAGGGGGACTATGTACCACTTGGAAGGGCAGGGGGGCTTAGTTACAGTAGGTTAATAACGGCTAGAAGCCATGCAATAATCCCAGTCATCCCCATTGTTAACCAACCAACTCGCTAAGTCCCCATGACCCTCCAAGTATATTCCACGAATCAATGCATTGTAGCCCCAGTGTAACCGATGAAATGCAAGTTTCCTAACCTGTCTCTAATCTAGTGTCTCACAAAGTGTGCTCCTTCATCCTTGTTTTGGAGGAGTTTAGACCCTAAACCTGATGTGGGGTTTAGGCTTTAGGGTTCCAAACCAAATGGGTACGAACCCTAAGGGTAATGCAGACCCATGATTAATAAACCCCCTCCCCATAATAGGGGTTATAACAGGGATCCTAATATTAAGGCCCTTAAAAGGAGGGGGTTTCTTCATCATGGGTCTCCATTACAAAGGAAAATTCCTGATCTTAGGCTCAGAGCAATGCTGAGCCGCAAGGCAATAGCTGGGAAGAGGACCCTCCAGAGGATTCCCCTAAACTCTACTTGCGGGGTCATGGGGAGGGTTTGGGTTTAGGGTTTAGGGTTTAGGGTTTAAGTAGGTTCTAGTCCCCTTTAAGAGTAGATAGAATATGGGGTATATGGAGATCTTTTATAATATACCCAAAGCCATATTCTATCTACTTAAGGGGGACTCTACCCCTAAACCGTGTTTGTGAAAGGCGAAGCAGGCTTTAGGGTTCAGGGTGCTGGGGTGTTGGTGTTGCGTGGAGTTTCAGAAATTTGGTCTTTGGGGGCTTGGGTTTTTCATATTTTCAACGTATTTCAAATGGCAACAAAACGCATACCTTTACATTCTGCAGACGGCCTGATAAGACGGTCATCTACTGTGGATCAATGCTGCGTCATGTATACCTCATAACCCCATTCCCTGATACAGCTTGATGAAGGCATTCTCCAAATCCCATCTAAAGCTCCCAAAACCCCAAGTCCCCAAAACCCCAAACAAACCCTAAACTGAACACACTAAACCCTAAGTTGCTACACCCTAAACAAGGAAATCTCGACCTCTGTACCTGAAAGCTCCCAATTCCCAAGCCTGCAGCCCTAAACGCTGAACCTAGAAGCTGCAAGGGTTTAGGGTTTAGGGTTTCCTGTTGAAACTTAACATATACTCTGCTCTACTGTGGCTCAAGAAAAATTGCGTTTGCACGTTGTTGTTGTGTTTTGGGGTTCGCTACTGCATAACC
>CAJNIZ010005028.1:3347-17786 GCA_905231905.1 Symbiodinium pilosum | reverse complement strand
TGAGCCTTGTTCGAATGCTGAGTGTTGAGCACTTCTCTAAGAGAAGAAGCTGACTCAGACAGAGCCTGCAAGCTGTTTCTGCTGAGCTTTTCTAAGGTAAAACTAAACTAACTTAGTCAATAACTTTTGCTATTTTTCATTTTGGGCCCCAGAGAATTTCATTATTCCGGACCCCTCAAACAATACCAGATCCTGAATAATTTTCCCGAAGCACTTTATTATTGCCGCCCCCTGTGCTAAAGAGGGTCCAACATTGGTCCCATCCATCATTGTCTCTGTGTGAAAATACAGTTGTAGAGTGTTTGACTTGTCAATACTGCATTCTGGCTAAGTCGCTGGCTGCCACTTTTTGCAAAGACATCGCAGCTGATTCATCATTTGTGAGCGCTAGCATCCCAACTCAAAGTTTGATCTGTGGACTCCAAACCCTAAACCCTAAACTCTAAATAGTAGTTTCCATTTTCTTTTCCATTATCCTTATACTAGTGGTTTCCATTTTCTTTTCCGTTATCCCTAGACCCTAAACTCCAAATGGTCATCCAGGGTTCTTAAAAACCTTAAGCTCCAAACCCTAAATAGTGGTTTCCATGCTCTTTTCCAGTATCCCTTTATAACCCCTATACTCAACCCTAAACCCTAAACCCTAAACTCTAAACCCTAAACCCTAAACCCTAAACCCTAAACCCCTAAACTCTAAACTCCTAAACCCCTAAACCCTAAACTCCAAAAGGGATCATCCTGTGTTCTGGCTGTGGAAATCTGCTGAGGTCAATGCAGGCCAAGGCCTCCCAGCCACCCCTGGAGGCTCCTCCACAGCTCAGGAAGAAGCCTGGTGAAGATCATATGGGTTATATTGGGGCTATTTAGGGATAATGGAAAAGAACATGGGAACTACTATGTAGTATATTAGGGTTATTCTCAAAATTATGGGCTTAACCTGCTTAAAGGGGGATTATATAGGGGATTATAGGGGATACTAGGGGTTTAGACTATGGCTTATATGCTGCACGAGCCAAACAACCCGCGTAATTGTAATCCTGGCATGGTAGCGCGTAGCGGAGCTGAGCAGAGTGAGCAGAGTTACCAAAGTACCCCAAACCCTGAACCCTAAACCCTAAATCCTAAACCCTAAACCCTAAACCCTAAACCCTAAAAATCCTAAACCCCAAACCGCTTTGCCGCCTCCAGGCTGGAGCAGCAAACGAGGTCACCGCCGCGAGGCTCTGCACTTGGCAGTGAGCTTTCAGCTCAGAATCGTACTGGGGGTTAGTAGGGAATAAGGTTTAGGGTTTAGGGTTTAGGGTTTGTGTATCTACGGATTGAATTCCTTCATTCTTTACTAACCCCCCGTAAGGAACTCAGTTTAGAATTCAGCTCAGCTGTACTGTGCAGGGCGCAGGCCTCAAGCAAGGCTTCCACTCCACAGGCCAAAGTCACTTTTATGGCCAGGGTTCAGGGTTTAGGGTTCAGGGTTAAGGTCTTAGGGTTCAGGGTTTAGGTTTTAGGGTTCAGGGTTTGAAGGTTTGGGGTTTAGGGTGGTTCCTACGAAGAGGGAGCAGATGTCCCCGGCAGGCAGACATGATGAAGAGCCGCTCAGTGCGTAGCCCAGAACTGGAGGAACGTGTCCTCTTGACTCAGAAATCCTAAACCTTAAGCACACACACATGTATATATATATATATCTGTATATACCCCAGTAAGCAACATGGACCCTGAACCTTAAACCCTAAACCCTACACCTTAAACCCTAGGGTCTGACATTTTTGAGGATGTCTTGGCCGTCATGCATCCTAAACCCTAAACCCTAAACCCATTTTCATGCCTTCGTTCGCCGCCTCGCTGCTCCGCTTAGGTGCCCACCATCCCCTCCCGATATGCGGTGACGTTGATCAAAGGCAACCGGGAGGCCCCAACCTGTGCTCCTCCAATTCAACGAGGTCATATGAGCTATAGCCTAAACTACTTAAGGGGGGGTTATATAGGGGATTATGATAGGGTTATTAATGGGGATACTAGGAGTTTAGACGCTAGCTCATATTATGGTATATTGTAGTATATTGCAGTATATTACTGTGTATTATTGGAAAATTATAGTATATTATAGAATATTACGAGAAGAGATGTCCAACAGTCATGGACAATGATTGAGCATGTCCTGGTTTGTGGACACTAGGAGACTTCTTTACACTTGCTGGGTTGCTGTTAAGGAACTTAAGTTAAGTAACCACAATGGGTATATATAGTAAATCATAAGGTTTCCCCAATATAGTAACTTAATTTAAGTTCCTTAACAGCAACCCAGCTGGGGGGTGTTGCAGTGCTGCGCATTTGAATCGCCGCCCCGTGCGCAGTACAAAGGGTTCAACAGCCGGTCCATGCGCTTCAAGGCGCAGTGCGGTTTGCCATAGCCAGCTGCTGTTCTCAGCACATCTATGTACATACGATCTACATATACATATGTACATAGGCATCTAAATGCATGCAGGCACATATGTTTTGCGCATGTATACGCATATACCCAATTTGACGTTGTGGAGACTATATGCATATTCAAATGCCTCGCGCGTATTGGCGTCTGCATCTTCTTGGGACATGTACTTTTTTTTTGCAAGAAAGTCATGTGGACTTCTGAAGATGGACAAAGACACATTCACATGTGTGTATTTGCGTAGGTGAATGACCCTAAACCCTAAACCCTAAACCCATAAAGCCCAAACACCGCAGATGAGTGAGTGTGTTGATTTGAACACAGCTGTCAAGCCGTATCCTTGCTGTGTAGAGCGCTCGGCCTGGCGAGGCAGTTAACATACTACAGTATACTATAGCATACTCTAATATACTAAAATATACTGCAATATATGATAGTAGATTTTCTTTGGCATATTGTAGTACACTTACAAGCTTTCGGCCAAGACATTACCATTATATTATTCACGCCTGTCATGCATGCCAAACATCGCGCTGAAGCGCAAAAGCACTAGACTGCTATACCCCTAAAGCAGCCCATTCCTACAGTACAAACTATATACCTCCGCAAGCCTAAAAGCTGAAAGCGTCAAACTCCCTGAAGCACCTGAAGTCCAACAACTTCCTAACGCCTGGAAAAGCCTCAAGGTACAGACGCTGAGCGAAGCGCCGGGCCCTGGCAGGCAGACCTCAGCCATTGCAGGATTTTTTGGGGAGCTCTTGTCCCATACCTGTCCCAAAACATGACCTCAAATGGATTTCATTTGAGTCCCCGTCCACTTCCAGCCGACTAGAACATGGCTTTTGCTAAATGAAGTCAGAAAAAAAGCAGCACGCCGGGTGCAGCCATGCCGCCCCCTCGGCATCGTCAGGCAAAGGAGGGATGGAATGGACAAACCAAATATATGTATGTTGATATATTATAGTCCAATACACAGCCCCAGCAGCCAGCGTGGCCCCGCACAATCGTCGTCGCGCAAAGACCACGAGTAGAAGGAGCAAGGCCCTCACAGGGCGCGGTCAGGCGCCCCAGGCCTCAGCAGGCAAGTTGGCTCAGGTACGCCTTGTCTTTTACAAACTTGCGAAGTGTCCAGGTTTGCTCTCTCTCTCTCTCTCTCTCTTTCCCCCTCTCTCTCTCTCTTTCTCTCTCCGACGTCCGTCTTTAGGTCCGCGCAGAGGGACGACCATTCTTACTGGTTCGCATTGTTGCCGCTAGTTTCATGAACCTGCAAAGGGGCCGGAGCATGTTCTTTTTCTTTCGACCAAGCCGAGGCCCCTCCTTTCCTCTTTGTGGTTTCTTCTAGTGTAGGGTAGAGTTCAAGGCAAGGTATAGTCTAAATTTCTAGTATCCCCCGTAATAACCCCTATAAGACTAATCCCCTATGACCCCTTTGAGGAGTTTAGACTACGCCACAACAAACACGATTTTTCCCCTCCCGCCCTTCCTTAAGCTGCAAAGCGTATTGCACTTTTGGAGACTATCCTCTTGCACTTCGATTACTCAATGCCTGAACTAACGAAAGCAATGACGCCCAAGGCGCCCCTGCCTCCAAGAAAATGTGCCCCTTGCCATTGGGCCAAGCTTTTGCTCAGTTACGGCCAGCAGAAGGCTTTCCATGAGGACTGATCTCTGTGACAGTCAACTGCGGATGTTTAGCATTCGTGGTCCCATGTCAGGGCCAGGGCCGGACAGTCGTGAGAACCACACTGGTTGAAGCATACTTGTGTAGCGCACAGTGCTTCTGTGGTGTTCCAAGAGATGATGGCATGTGGAGATTGTACGTAGCCATTGCAAAGTGCATTTTAACATACGACCAAGATGCTGGGTTGCTGTTAAGGAACTTAAATTAAGTTACCATAATGGGTATATATAGTAAATAATAGGGTTTCCCCAATATAGTAACTTAAATTAAGTTCCTCAAGCCCCTATATTACCCCAGTTTCCATTTCATTTTCCATTTTCTTTTCCATTTGATTCTCCATTATAGGGGGATAATATAGTCACGTAATTTAAGTTCCTTAACAGCAACCCAGGATGATGTCAGCCCATAGCAGGAGTTTACAGAGCGTCCAAGCTGGGGTGCAAGCGTCGCTGGCATGCTTGGCACGTTCCTCACTCTTGGGAAGAGCTAGGAAGGAGGTTGCTGCGAAGGTGGAAGATGAGCTGCGCCCATGCGATAGACTGGGTTATGTAGGGAAAACTATAGTGTATTGGGTTTATATTTGGAGAATGGAAAATAAAATGGAAACTACTGTAGGGTAGGGTTTAGGGTTTAGAGTTTAGGGTTGGGATAATGGACAATAAAATGGAAACTACTATATGGTTTAGGGTTCGGTTGCCGGCCTGCGGTTGAAATCCCATAGCAGTCCCGTGAAGTGCACATGCCATCCTCGTCTAGGAGCGTAGATTTGAAATCACATGTTGATTGTGCGGAGAAAGCATGTCTACATGAACGGCTAAACCCTAAACCCTTGACCCTAAACCCTGAACCCTAAACCCTTAACCCTAAACCCTAAACCCTAAACCAGAATTCCTGAAAGACATGGCCCGTTGGCGTTTCACCTTTCGTGCCAGGAGGCACTAGTGGCTTCGCGTCCAAAGCGCGACGCTTCAACATCCGGCCGGGGGCATAGAATCCGATGGCAGTTGAAAGAAGGATTACTGCCTCTAAGGCCTTTTCATTACCAAACCTTGGTTTAGGGTTTAGAATTAAGGGTTAAGGGTTTAGGATTTAGGGTTCAGGGTTCAGGGTTTAGGTTCAGGGTTTAGGATTTTGGGCTCGGGGCTTAGGATTTAGGGTTTAGGATTTAGGGTTACTACCCCAATACACTATAGTAGTTTCCATTTTCTTTTCCATTATCCTACGATTCCCCCAATAGACTACAGTATTACTAAACCCTAAACCCAAGTATACTTAGGGTTTTCCTTGGCTCCTTTGCTCGACCTCAGCTCAGGGTGTCCATGCCAGCAGGGCTCGGCTGCCCGGGGCCAGGTTGGGACTTTAGGTGCACATATGCGTAGATATATGTATGTATTTGTATATATATATAGATAGGTATATAGATATATAGATATATAGATATATAGATATATATATATATATACATAAATATCTAGATTTCTAGATTTTCAGATATTTATATATGTGTTTGATATACACATGGTATGTGTTCATCTATGTTTGCACCTAAGGTTACTCTGAACCCTAAACCTTCACCCTGAGACAGATGTGCCAGGTGCATATGACTCATTCGGCGCGCTCCGCCTCAAGGCCAGCAGCAGCCAGGCACCAGCCGCCATGCGCCAAGATATGGGGGTTTCCCAAGAGTGGGTGGTACGTTTTTTCGGGGTCCCCATAGTAAGGACTATAGTATTTTGGAGTCTATATTGGGGTTCCCTTATTTGGTGAAACTACCTTAACGTTGCTCAGCTTTTTAAATTCGCGGGACCGAGTCCGGTGTCTTTAGACCGTTCTCTGCGGTTATTCGGCAGGATGAGAAATTCATCATGGAAGATTATGGCAGACTCTAAATCCCTAAACCCTAAACCCAGCTATTCGTGACATTATGGCCCCTGCCTTCTGATTGGAGGCAACGCGTCCTGCACCGTCGATCTCCAGAGCCCGGTTCTTGGGCCCCAAGAGGTAATGGAGCTCAGGGTCAAAGGGATGTAAATACCTTACACCTATAGTCCTTAAGTAGATAGAATATGGGGTATATGGGGATCTTGTTATAATATACTCAAAGCCATATTCTATCCCTAAATCCTAAACCCTAAATAGTAGTTTCCATTTTTCCATTATTCCTATATAACCCCCGATGCAAGGCGAAGGTCTCTGGTTTTGGACCTTACCTTGAGGGGGGAGGAGGTGCAATAGCTTAGCGCAACATGTTACAGCGTTCTCCAATTCCTTGCTGGTGGAAGCTCTGGGACTGGACGGCAAGATGCTCCTATGTTATGGTACTTTAGGGTTTGGGGTGTAGGGTTTGGGGTTGAGGACTGCAAAGAGAAAGACGGGGCAAAACCTTTTTGTTGTTTCTGATCCTGGCCTTTGCTTTCGGCTCATGCATCCGTTTTCTGCCTTTTCCTGCTGCTTTCCGCTCCTCTTCCTGACGTGATCTCGGGATCCACCTCTCCCTTAAATTCCTTTGCCAGACCCTCCCAGACCCGCCTCTCCTCCCCTTTAAGCTCCTCTTCCAGACCATTCTCGGCACGATCTCGGGACCCGCCTCTCCTCCCCCCGTCGCCATCTCGGGTCCTGGTCTCCGCCCTCCTCCTCCCTTTTAAAGTGGTACAACTCACCTTCATTTTGTTGCCGATTGCTACCCTTTCTTCTTATCCCTTCTTCATCTCCTGCTTCTCTCTTCTATTGTCTCTTTAGATTCTGGTAAAGTTACACATGCGGGGCTATCCGGTCCTTTCATTGCTATTATTGCTTCTTTCACGCTGATGCAGGCTAGTCCTGCTCCTGGGCACTTGACTGAACCCTAAACCCTAAACCCTAAACCCAAAACCCTACTGACCTGAGGGAGATTTGGAGTGACTTTGCTCGAAGGTCCGGAGCCACGGCGAGCTCCCGGGTCCTGGGTGCGCGCCATCATATTACCCCTATACAATCCCTATATAGCCCCATAAAACCCCTATACAATCCCTAAATAATCCCTACAGTCCCTATTTGCTCCAGTGTCACCATTAGGATGAGTGTTCTTGCTTTTTTCGGATGCTTGTTATGATGGGCTTATGACCGCCATAAAAATCAAGATGAGTGAGTGAGCACTTGGATAAACTCATCTGGGTTGCTGTTAAGGAACTTAAATTGAGTTACTACATTGGGGAAACCCTATTATTTACTGTATATACCCATTATGGCAACTTAATTTAAGTTCCTTAACAGCAACCCTCTCATTCAGGGCATATTGTTTGAGAAGTGTTTTGGACGGCAGGCAATACGAGCCCAAGCTTCTGCCACGCCAGAGTGAGGCATGCGCTATGTGATGTGCGAGCAGTGACCATGGAGTTTAGGGTTTAGGATTTAGGGTTTAGGGTTTAGGATTTAGGGGTTAGGGTTTAGGGTTTAGGGTTTACGGTTAAGGGTTGCCCATGCTGAAGCTAGGAATGCCTTTTTATTGGCTAACATCGCTGACTGGCTATTCATACCGTTGAAGGTCTCCAGTGACCCCAAAGGACTTCATGGACAGCACTGATCTTGTGTTCTAAGACAAGGTACCCCAGTAGTACCCTTTTGCCCTTTTTATTTTGGGGTCTCCTTATTAAAGCAGAACAGTAGGAAAAAGGGTCCCCTTATTATTGAGGGTTTACTGGGGAACCTAGTCTATCTGGTCAGAGCCTGTAGAAATCTCCAGCAGACCTACCATCAATCCTACACCCATAAACACCAAACCCTAAGCCTTTTAATAAACCCTTTGACCCTAAGCCAGTTGATAGACCTTTTAACCCTAAATCCTTGAATAAGCCCTTCAGCCGTAAATCCTTTGATAAGTCCTTTAATTCTACACCCTAAACCCCAAACCCTTTAACCCCAAATCCTAAACCCTAAACCCTTTAACCCCAAACCCTAAACCCTCCTAAACCCTTCACCCCCAAACCCTTCTCGCGTGGGAGCCCTGCTGGAGGCTGCCAGCGCTGCTTTCCGGTCCACCAGCCTACGCCTCGACTCGGGCCTGTGCCTTAGGCAGACTGAGAGGTTTTATTTTAGGGTTATATAGGGGTTACATAGAGGTTATGTAGGGGTTATATAGGTTTAGGGTTTAGGGTTTAATATAGGGGTTATAAAAGGGGTTATGTAGGGGTTATATAGGAGTTGTATAGGGGTTATATAGGGGTTATTTTGGGGTTATGTAGGGGTTATAGAGGGGGTTTATAGGGTTTTATGGGGGTTATATAGGGGGTATACAGGGGTTTTAAAGGGCTTTATAGGGGTTATATAGGGGTTCTAGAGGGGTTATACAGGGAAAATGGAAAAGAACATGGAAACTACTATTTAGGGTTTAGGGTGTAGGGTTTAGGGTTTAGGGCTATATCATCTCCCCCCAAAATGGAGAATCGCATGGAAAAGAACATGGAAAATGAAATGGAACCTGGGATTATATAAGGGTCTATGGGCTGATATGGGGCTTTCGCAAGATTTGTTCAAGGGGGATACGGGGGTTCTATAGAGATATATAGGGATGTATAGGGTGTAGGGTTTCCCAAGATTAGGGGTGCCATATGAGGGGTCCCTATTAAGAGGGTTATAGTATTTTGGGGGTCTATATTGGGATACCCTTATTTTGGGAGACGGAGTTTAGACTATAGCTCATATTATGGAAGTTGCAGGGGTGATGATAGAGAACAAGGGATCGGCTAGCTCTTGCGGTTCCTGTGTATTTCCCTGTACTCAGCCCCATATGCGGGTTTCCCAAGATTGGGGGTACCACTTTGGGTGTCCCTATAGTAAAGGTTATAATATTTTTGGGTCTATTTTGGGGTCCCTTTATTTAGGGAAATTGCTATGTTCCAGCTGTTCCTGCCGGGCGCGAAAGGTGCGAAGCAGATCGCCGCATATACAGAGTGTCAGTATTGGGGTTGCAGGGGTAATAGCAATTTTAATAGTTATAGTAATACTAATACAATACCGATACCAGTACTAATGCTGATATTAATACGAATATCAATATTAATACGAGTATTCATACCAATACTAATGCTCGTACTAGTAGGAATTGTAACAGTAAAAGGTTATTCTAGTTGTTCTATGTAGTTGTATCTATCTGCAAACAGGATAAGTAAGCCTCGGATGTGAAGTGTGCTCCCGACTTGGGACTTTCGTTTGCTGCACCCCTCCTGCCTTTGTAGTAGATTATGGTATATTTTGGTTTATTCTGGTAGTTATGGTGTATTATGGGTATGTTATGGGTATATTATGGTATATTATAGTATGTTATAGCATATTCTACTATATTATGGTGTATCATACCCTACGATCGTTGCACTCAAAGAAGTTGATTCGTGAAATCTCAGACGTCTCTTTCCGAGGTCCCTCAGATGGTGAGCCCGGACCCGGAGACTACGAGAGCCTTCTGCGGCCCGCACCTTGGAAAATACCATAATATGAGCCATGGTCTAAACTCCTTAAAGGGGGGTTATACAGGGGATTATATAGGGGACTACTACAGGGGTTATTAAAGGGGATACTAGGAGTTTAGACTATAGCTCATATATTATCCAGTACAATGTACCATAATATACCATAATGTATGAAAATATACGATAAGATATCAGAATATGCCATAGTATGATAATGTGATTGAAGTGATCTACTCCTACTCTTACAATACCCAGGTATGACTACCATTGAATGACCTTTACAAGCGTTCGCAATGTTTTTGAGGTTGGCATGACCAGCTAGTAATAAATGGTATTCCTACTCGTTGCATCGCAGTTGTCTTATTACTTCTATGTGTAGGGTTTCGGGAACCCTAAACCCTATAGTAGTTTCTATTTTCTTTTCCATTACCCCTATATAATCCCTATATAGGGAGAATGAAAAAGAACATGGAAACTACTTCAGATTTTCTTGATGTGTGTTTGGCATATCAAGCCTGTCAATCCTGTTGAAAGCCGTGTTGTGGAAGAAGCTCAGCATGTGACAGGGCCCTGCGCCTTGCATCGATTTCAAACTTATCCAGGGAATTGACCTAAACCCTGTAGTAGTTTCCATTTTCTTTTCCATTATCCATGTACAATGCCTATATAGGGATAACGGAAAAGAAAATGGAAACTACGCTAGGGCCATATAGGGTTTAGGGTTTAGGTTTAGGGAGAATGGAAAACAAAATGGAAACTACTTTAGGGTTTAGGGTTCCCTAAGCTCTAAATCCTAACTTCATAAGCACGTCGCGTGATTACATGAACTATTGTCTAAACTCCTTAAAGGGGGTTGTATTGGGGATTATATAGAGGACTAGTATAAACCCTAAACCCTAAACCTTAAGGGGGATACTAGGAGTTTAGACTATAGTACACATCAGGCCAGTGGGCTATGTGCCGGAGCACTTGCAGGGCCTGGACATGCGGATGCCCACCTTCAAGGACTGACATAAGGCATGGAGTTTAGGGTCTAGGGTCTAGGTTTAGGGTTTAGGATTTCGGGTTTAGGGTTTAGGATTTAGAGTTTAGGGTTAGTTTTCCGCAGTGAGGTTCCGTTCATGACGATTTATTGAAATCATTTTCTCTGCAAAGGTTGATACGACGAGGATCACGGCGTAATGTTACAAAATCAATTGAAGCTCCGGTATAACCCCAGTTTCCATTTAATTTTCCATTTTCTTTTCCATTTGATTCTCCATTATAGGGGTAAATGGTACCCCTAGTTTTAAACCCTGAACCCTATATATCCCTATACTACCCCTACATGACCCCTATATCCCCATAGTGCCCCTATATAACACAAAATTTGGGAAACCCCTATTCTTGGAGTTTGCAGCTTGGAAGTCCCTTTGCTCAAGCTTAGCGTGCAAGCTACGCTGTCGCCTTTGCCTTCTGCTTCTTCTAGATGATTTGTTTTGGCATAGGGATACTGGATGGAAACGACTATAGGGCTATATAGGGTTTAGGGTTTAGGTCATATAGGAATAATGTTAAACAAAATGGTTGCGCTTCTTGCTCGCCACCTAGATTCTACCCCTGCCGTGCCAGGAGCGCACAGTTCCTCGCATTACCAAAGTTCACCGGGACCTTCCCCCGGCCTCAGCCAAAGCCAGAGGCATTTGCTGTGTCACGTTGGTACACTCATGAGCTGTAGTCTAAACTCCTTGAAAGGGGGTTATGTAGGGGATTATATAGGGTAGCAGGGGGATACTAGGAGTTTAGACTGTGGCTTACATGATCTACGCTAGTCAGAGCTGCACCAGAAATCTTACCGGTCGGAGTCAATGAGCGCAAATTTGTTGCCTATTCAACTTGTTGAGTTTGAGGATGCCAAGTTACAAGAAGCCCTAAGCCCTAAAACCCTAAAACCCTAGAGACCCTGAATGGGGGAATCTCCCAAACCTGCAGGCTTGCTCGGCGAGTTTGCCAATGAGGCAAGGGACTCTCCGGATTTTTCATCAGAGGTTTTTAATGTAGTCCCTTGATGAATAAACCCCCTCCCCTTAGGGATTACAGTAGGGATCCCAAAATTGTGGCCCTTAAACTTAAAAGGGGGCTTATTAATCATGAGTCTACACTATGTGAAGTAGACTCTGGGGTCGCTTGGTACCCATTATCAAAGTGCACCAGGTAGCTACGCATTTCTCATAATGGCGGGCCCAAAGAGACATTCACGAACACGAAAAGCACATAAAAGTAGGACATGAGATGTGAACCCTGCGGATGACCCGGGATGTTGACACACCTGCACACAAACTGAGCGGCTCATTTTACATTGACAGCTGGGTTGAGTTCACCAAATTGTAAACGGACCGCGTGACATAATTAGGCATGGCAATCACTCGAAATGTCAGTAAACACAGTCGAATTGACAGGCTTATGGTAGCAGTGAGCTGCATTCAACATACTGACCAGCTTTTCTTCCAGTGATTATGTTCATCATGCTAATCACCCGAAGACTCGCAATCATACCGTAGTAGTCTTCATGATTAGCTAGCCAGATTAGTTTGAAGAGAAGCCAAATCATGCTGCTGCCACACGTATGGCTCATCCAGCCTTCTGCTGCCGCTACTTCTGCCAACAGATCAGAGAGAAACAGAAGACGGCGAAGAAGCATCAGAAGTGTACATGTATGATGTCGTCATCGTAGTCGTAGAACCTACTCCTCCTCAAAAGAGGAATATCCCATAGTAGTATATTATAATATCCCAGAATCTAGCATAGCATACCAGAATATGCAAAAATATGTACGAGATATGCTTTAATATACAAGAATATACCATAATATACTACAATCTACCATAATATAATATACCATAGCACACACTAAAACAGGCTATAAAAATGCCATAGTGCACTATGATATGATGCCTTTGCAGGTCAGCCGGCAGTGCCTTGGTAGCCAGGCTATGGCAATAGCCATGCCGGGTCCGGGACAGTACCAGGAGCCTTTTTTTTGTTTCCGGGTTTTAAGGTTTTTGGGTTTTAGGGTTTTAGGGGTTTAGTTAGGGTCTTAGGGTTTGAGGGCTTTAGGGTTTTTAAGGTTTGGGGCTTTTAGGGTTTTGGAACCTTCTAGTGCCAACCTGGAGCCCTCAGTGCTTGCTTGAAATCGAGGGAATGCCACTTCGTTGGAGTTTGAATAGGTAGTTGCTACACCAGGGATCCAGTACACCCTCCCTAAATCCTGAACCCCAAGCCCTAACCCCTAAACCCTTAACCCTTTACCCTAAACCCTTGACCCTAAACCTTAAACCCCAAACCCAAAACTCTGAAACACCCCCCAGTGCGCAGGACATTACGAAGGGCAACCCAAGCTCTGCGGATGGCTCAGGGATCACTTGAGATGCCAACTTCAACTTACTGGGGGGGGGTAATTTAGTAGGGAATTAAGGGAATATCTGTGTATATGTATATATAGAGGTTTGGGGATTAGGGTTTAGGGCTTGGGGTTTGGGGTTTAGGGGTAGTAGAAGAGAATAAGGGAAGATGTTGGGGTTGAATAGAGGGATAATGGAAAAGAGAATGGAAACTACTATATGGTATAATGGGCTATATATTGGGGTTGTAGTCGGGAATAAGGGACTTATATGATATCAGAGGGAATATGTAGGGATTATATCCCGTGTTCCTTATACTAAGAACCTGGAGGTCAAACAGAAGGAGCCGAGGATTTGAGGACTTCAGAATCTAAACCCTAAACCCTAAAGCACCCTAAACCCTAAACCCTAAACCGTGTACCCTTGCAGGTTGAGGATTTTTCAGGTCCTCAGGGATTTCGATGCAGCGTGGAATGTATGGACGTGATAACGAAACGAAGATCCCGACAGGAAGAGATCAGAGTACAACACGACAGTGAAATGAAATGCCTCCTTTGTAGCGACGGGAACTTGAGCATATGTCTTCCAGCGCTCAGTAGTAGAGAACAATGATCCATGCCCAAAAGCCTAAACTTCTAAGCCCTGGAACCTTCAATGGTAGTTTCCATCTTCTTTTCCATTATCCCTATATACCCCTCAACCCTAAACCCCTATATAAACGCTATATAATCCTTTGAAGGGTGTATATGTGTGTCTGAGGCATCGGCTCAGAGTGCCTTCCAAGCAGGCCCCAAGCGAACCGACTTTGCAGCGCAGGCTGGGGCTTCCAAGGTGCAGACCCTGGTTTAGGGTTTAGGGTTTAGGGTCTTGGGTTAGCAGGAAATATATTTAGGGTTTAGGGTTTGAGGTTTAGGGTTGAGGGTTTAGGGTAGGGTGACTCTGGAAAAGAAAATGGAAACTACTATAGTATTATGGGATATGTATTGGGATTATATGGTAAGAAATATGGGAAAATAATGGTCTTATCTTTGGTTAGCTAGGAATGGAGGAATGGATCCTTATAGTACCATTATAGGGTTTAGGCTTTAGGGTTCAGGGATAGTAGTCCCTATATAACCCATTATAGTAGTTTCCATTTTCATGTCCATTCCTTCATTCCCAGCTAATCTAAGGCCAGCTTGCGTCTTTGTATGCATCTGGAGGATGGTGCTACCTTCCCAGGGCCCGGCAAGTACGAGCCGCGGAAGGCAGGGATCCAGTGGCTTGGAGAGGTTCATAGTATCATCCTAAACCCTAATCCCTTAACCCTAAACCCTACACCCTTAACCCTAAACCCTAAACCCTGATCCCTGAACCCTTAANNACCCTAAGCCCTAAGCCCTAAATGATGGGGATGGGGTATCCCAGAGGTTGAACTTGGAGCTTTGGTTTCAGCACAGAAGCAACATGAATATTGCTGTAACAGGTGTGTCAGTGCCTGGTACCAAAACCCAAACCCTAAACCCT
>CAJNIZ010005027.1:0-20261 GCA_905231905.1 Symbiodinium pilosum | reverse complement strand
ACCGAAAAGAGCATGCGCAGGAACCTCTGCCGTAATTAGTCTTCGAAGCCTTTTCGTGGAACATCCCGAAATCCAGCAGAAAGCAGCCGCGGAAAGAGCGGAAGGTACGCGGAAGGCCTTCGCGGAAGGTGTAGTTTCTGTAATAGAATTCAAATGCAAAAATCGCGGCTCATTTGATTTTCCATGTTCTTTTCCATTTGATTCTCCACTAGTGGGCGTAATATCCCCGAACGCCATAACCCTTTAAAGGCACCTAGGGTTTCCATCTCATGTTCCATTCTCTGTTCCATTTGATTCTTCTTTACTGGGCTCTCCAGCTCCAAATCCTAAAGCCTGAGCCCACGTAAACCCTCAACCCTAAAACTTAAACCCTAAACCCGAAGCCCTGGACCTTAAACCTCATGCCCTAAACCCCAAACCTTAAACCCAACAACTTGAGCCCTATATACCCCTATATAACCTTGATATAAGCCCTACATAACCCCTATATCCTTCAACCAGGTCGGCAGTCCATGGCCTCCGTGCAAACCACAGGTACGGACACAAGCTTGAGCAATTGCCGCGCCTGGGACGTCCCTGAAACGGGGCTCTAGGCAACCAATGGCTTTAGGGTTTGGGGTTTAGGCGGTTTAGGATTTAGGGTTTGGGGTCTAGGGTTTGAGGTTCAGGGTTTGGGGTTTAGGGTTCAAGGGTCTAGACAATTGCCAGCCTTCTGGCCCCAGGTTCCTTATATAACCCCAGTTTCGTGTACCTCAAATAGAACTCAACATGATGTTGGCAGTTATTCTGGTTAGGTGCTCTTGAGAATTTCGATAGGGATTCTATGGGTGGTTTCAGGTGCAGGGTTTTTGCGTGTTGAGGATTTTGGGGGCCATGGTAAGTGTAGGTATCAGGTTTGGACATTGATGTCTACAGGACAACAAGCCTTAGGTTACACTAAATTTACCAAGGTTTAGGATTCCATGACCTTCCCACTAACATGCGGGCTTCCAAAAAAAATAAGTATATAGGGGTTCCTTTTGGGGGTCCCCGAGTCCCCACAATAAGGATCGTAGCGCTTTGGGGTGTACACTAGGTCCCCGTCTTCATGGAAACTAGCAACTGGAGCCCTGCAAAGACTACCGTCCTTTACATGGGTTCCATGTTAGTTTGGGGCAGGGTAGGGTGTGAGGTTTAGGGTGTATTTAGGGCTTAAGGTTGAAGGTTTAGGCGAGGGTTCCTTTCAAGAATGGGGAACTCACATGGGAGTTTTTCAAAGTCATCCCTCAAGGAGCTATGCCCACTGTTCGGGTTCAGGGTTTAGGGTTTTCTTTAGTTTTTCATGCTAGTATAACCCTAAGGACTCATTTCAAGCAAAATCATTACAGGTCTAGAAGGATTACAGCCCAAGGTACGCTCCCCATCATTTAGGGTTTAGGGTTTGGGGTTTAGGGTAACATACTAATTCTCCAATCCCTTGGAGGCTTCAGTTCACGTGCAGGGCTCAAGGGTGCCGGATCATAGGCCAAGGGTACGTGGTCCAGCCTTTCCGTCACCAGTACTTACATACTGGTTCTTAGATTGGATTAAGGGAATGTATCATATAAGGACTATACATGGATTCTATTCCCTCATTCCCTGCTAAGAACAAGCAAAGAGAAGGGTTTCTTTGGTGGCAAGCAACACCGCTGAGCCACCCCAATGCTCCCTGTGAGCCGCCCCCTGAGCCCCAAAACTATGTAGAATGATAGCCCCTTTTTTAGGGTTCTTCGTATGGAATAAAGGAATATAATCCCCATATGACCCCTGTATATTTGATCTCCGTTATTCCCTACTGAGATCCAAGACTTTGGCATTTTCCGCGGTTTTGCGCCCATTGTTTGACCTAGTGTTCGAGTTCGGCAAGAGTGCCTGCTACAGCTGCTTGACCCCAATATGACGGAGTCCCCGCAAGTCCGTCAACTTGAGGGCTTACACCGTTACGTAGAGTAATCCCGAAGGGGCCATATGCGTATGATATGTTACAAGCAGACAGATACATGTATTCCATATCTCTGTGTGTGGACATCCCTCCCGAATATCAACCCTTCTTGCGCCACTAACCATCCCAAAATACATACATGGGCCTATGGGGAGTGCCCTCAGAAGAAGGCGTTGCAGCGCTCCCGCCCACCCCGCCCGCCATACTGATGGAGCGTGTCTTGGCTGCATTTGGAGTCATGCCAACCAGGGCGAGGCTCTACAGGTGGGGATTGTCCTAAATTACTGTCAATACGGGGTCCTATATTTAGGTTCCTATTATAATACGGGGCCCTATATCAATTTCCCCCATTTTGGGAACAGTAATTTGGGGAAACTTCCAGGTACGTTCTAGAACTCGTCATCCCTGGCTGGATTCTGCCTCAGCTGCTGATGACTGACTTTTCTGCTGGATATCAAGCCCACAGCAGGTCCAAATAAGTGAGCTTGGAATTCAATCATGATGGTTGAAGTCGGTCTTTTAAGGAAGCCACAAGCCGTGACGTAACCCTATACCGCAATGCCATAATCCATAGGAGGGTTGAGGGTTTACGACTTGGTCAAGTGGGGTGTGACCATGGGCATCTGCAATGTGTGAGTGAGGCCTAAGACAGCAAATCGAAGTCAACTGCGGCAGAAGCAACTGTTAGATATAACGTTTGCGGAGATCCTGTTTGGTGTTCCACGGCACTGTTTTCCAATGCTCTTTCACTGTGCAAATGCACCAGACAAAAACAACATGAGGCCCTCAAACCTGAAACCTTGAACAGTTTTACCTTACCCTAAACCAGGAACGCTATACCCTACTAAAGGGTTTTAGTGTTCCGGGTAGTACTAGAAAGATTGTAGAAGTCCCTCCTAAGAGATCACTTTGAGAACCCCTTCTTGCCATGCGATCCTGACAGAAGCTTTACACCGATAGACTACCACTTATGAATATACCCAAGCCCATACTACTCTAGTATTCGCGATCGTTACTCATGCTTCCGCATACCACCCGTTCCCATGATCCCTTCAAGCTCTGAAGCTCAGAGGTCCACCACCAGAGTTGGAAGACAGTTCTCCACACAGTCCTGCTCGGCCAGCCTTGCCACAGATGCTCTCAGCTTCATATTTGGATGGATCAGGGTCAAGGATGTTAAAAGCAGTGTGGTTTAGGGGTTTAGAGTTTAGGGTTTGGCTTAGATTCTGGAACATTTTGTCTGTTCACGGACATGCTGCGGAAATTGACATCCAGGAAGTGTGTGTCGCACTTGTATCGACTAGGTAGCTCAGGCTGTGCTCCCAAAAAGGTGAGTCGGAGTGTCCTTCCTCGTGGACATGAGTGCTTGAGGGATATACGGGCGTACATACAGGTTTATAGGGATGTACAGAGCGGGTAGAAAGGGATATATAGGGGTATAGAAGGGTACATTGGGATACATAGGGGCACCTAGGATTTGGGGTGGAACTTTGGAGAAAATCGCAGTCAGAAACCAGCACCAAGGAGTTGAAAACGCACCAAAACTCCCCGAAACACGCACCAAAATCTCCCAAACCCGCAGAACCCAGACAACGGCGCCAAAACCATTTAGGGTTTCGAGTTGGCGTCCGTGGCCTGGGTGTTGATGCGGGTTTCCTGGATTCTGGTGCGGGATTCGGGGATTTGAGTGCGTGTTTCGGGGGTTTTGGTGCGCATTTCGGTTGTCTTGACCTAGTGGATAGCTAGATGGAAAAGAACCAGGAGACATGACACTGAAAGTGTGCTTACATATGGGTTTCTTGGGTGAACAGCTGAGGGCAGAGAAGAGAAAAGTGAATACCCCAGTTTTAACAACGCAACATCTTACACACTCTTGCAAGTATCCGTATTCTCAAAGTCTGACACATCCCACCATTGTCTCGCAATACACATATATAGGTCAGTGGTTCCATGCTGCTGCAGGTGCCTCACTTGCTAGGGATTGTGGCTGCCAACCAGCGGTTTAAGATTTGGGTTCTAGGGTCATTTAGGCTTTCGCTCTCTTCTTAAGAAGGATTTGATAGCGGTATGTAGCGGAATCGAACAGGAAATGGAAGCTACCATCTTGTTTGGGAGCCAGCTCTGACAACAAGGAGAAGACTGGGTTGCTGTTAAGGAATTCAAAGTAAGTTATTATAATGAGGAAGTTAGGCAACCCCATTATTCACCACATACCGAGATTATGGTAACTTGGTTCAAGTTCCTTAACAACAGCCCAGCAAATGAAGACTTGCGTCTCTACTGACTTCCTGCTTGCCCGGGTTTGAAAAACGGACGCACGCCAGCGAGGTTTGTCGCGGATCCACCTAGCGAGAAAACTGCAAGGGTCGAGAAATCGTGCATGATGAGGCTGGCAGAATTGGAATTTCGCAGCCATAAGGTTTGGCGCTGGGATTTTTACGCGCGTGAATAGTGGTGACAGATGCCCTTCAAGCCGAATTGGACTACAGACTATTTTGCCTGAACCCAAAGCCTAGAATCCACGATTTGGTTAGCAAAGTGAGGAATAATTTCGGAATAATCATAAAAATGTCTGGCAAAGATGTGATGTAGGGCAAACACGGTTTTTCCTTAGCAATCTGCAATGTAATGTGGGATGCTTGCCCCTAAGCCCGGAACCCTACACCCTAAACCTTGAACCCTAAACATCCCTAAACTCTAAGTGTGCGGTTCTTAATTATCAGGCGCCCCCAGAAATCAGACCGGGGCTTCGTGACTTGCAGCTGTAGCCATACTGGAGAAGCCTGAATAGTTATCAGTTATCAATACAACGTGTATTGATGACATGCGACATACATTTTATCTTGTAACCCTTTTCAGAGTGTATTCATATGCCAAACCTACTCTGATTATGGAGGCCTATCCATGTGTTTGGTTGATGAAGCAGCCAGGTGCACCACATTGCGCGGTTTGCACCTGCAGAACTTCATTCTTAGCTCGCATTTCATTATGCGCCCTTTGTCAACCACCTCTCTGTACTATAAGGTCCATGGCAAGAGCTGCTACTAGGGTTTAGGGTGGATGGTGCTACATGAGCCTAACTTATGACCAGTTATTATGGTACCTAAACCACAAAACTTAAAACGATATAGATACTTGTGCAGCCTTCTATGCTATGTGTTTATGTGTATAACCCCTCTACAAACCCATTTCCATTTCTTTTTGCATATTTTCCCAATTTGATTCAACGGATGGTTTCTAGTTTCCAGGCGACGGCTTTACAACACCCCTTCAGGGGAACCCTAAACCCTAAACCCTAAACGGTCTAAGGTTTAGGGTTTAGGGTTGAGAGCAACTTTGAGCATGTCAGGCTCAATTGACTCTGTGGGCTCATGACATGCAGCCCTAAACCCCTAAACCTTAAACCCCTAAACCCCTAAATACTAAACCCTAAACCCCAAACCCTAAAGGTCTACTAGCAGCCCATCACAGGTGGGTAGTTTACAGGCAGGTAGTCACCCGTAGGCCTTCTATACCACTCCCATAAGAGACAAGGGGTGTTGTGGAAGTTCTTCTGGGATTGCTACAGAAGCTACCCACCTAGAAGCTACCCACGTTATTGGTTTCTATTCTATTTTTTTGGCATGAAGCGCATGGCAGGCACAAGTGTTAGCAGGCAGGGTCTTAGGATGAAATCTAAGTGACTTTGGGGATTTCCGATTTGGGCTACAGCCCCAACTCCCCGATCCTAAGCCGCATCCACACCCCAGCACATCACCGAGTTCACCTGCTCATGACCAGACCGCCAGTTATGTGAAGACTGTACCGCCAGGCGATCGGTTAAGCTGGTTTTCCTGGCCTCCGTCTGGCACAGCTTCTGAGTGATGCTTCATATACTTGGATGGCGTGTGTAGTGTTTGGGTGGTGATCGGTGTAGACCCCCAGCAAGAACATGTGCCTAAACTGGTCACTGTTTGACAGGCTCAGCGTTTTTGAGCTGTGTGGACTGCCAGGACAGCCAGGGAAACTCTCATACCTAACAGGAAGTTCTCGAAGCAACCCCTGTGCAATCCTAAAATCTCCTTGTCGTCCGCTTATTTGACCTCTAGGGCCAAGAGGGTGCCCCCCACATGGCAGATTCCATGATATGGATCCTAAAATGTTGTCATCTTTATTAGATTCTAGAGACCCCAAAATGGTACCCCTAATTTTAGAAAACCCTGATCCCTACAATCAACTATATAATACCTGTTTCGGTTTCATTTTCCAGTTTCTTTTCCATTTGATTCCTCATTATTGGGGGTAATGTCCCTTGACATATTCCCATGATGGGCACAACCTTTCTGCGGACTGGCGCGGCCGCAATCTTGACCCATCTCAGGGGTTTCTGAAACCCGATTGGAGGTTCAGGGGTAGTGACTAAAAGGTATAGTTAGGATAAACAAGGTGTATACAAGTCCCTGCCCGAAATACAGTACTCAGAAGCCTGCCCGAACGATAGTACTTGGAATGTACAGTTGTCATATCTGCAGGCTGCACAACGTTTTAAATTACAGTGCTGAGATATGCTCCATATCTTTGCTGGAAGTAGCTGGTACTCCGCAAACCACAAAGGCTAGGTCGTTCTCGTTCTCAAGGGCAGGGTTCTTTGTGCACCTCCACAACTGTTGCTTCCTAAACCTCGTCTCTACACTTCCCCACGCCCTTGCACATGCTGTTACGCCAAAGGATAAAGTTCACAGCTCATGAAAGTATGTTACATATGACAAATGTGGAAGTTCATCATAGCAAGCGCCCTCATTCTATCTATCATTGGTTATTGCGACTTCCCACCCCACCCCGCACAAAAGCTGAACCCCCTAAACTGAATCAATGTTAGGGATCCTTTATACTTTTTGGGGGTATGGGATTGCTTATATTTATGTAAAAAGGACCCTTCTGTTCTTTCTAGGGTAAGGTGGGCTACGTAGACTGCAAACACTGAATCCCTGACCAGGACATCTAGTCAGAGGCATGGACCTTGCAGAGGCGATGGTTTAGGGCTTTAGGGGTTTAGGGTTTAGGGGTTAAGGATTTACGGGTTCAGGGTTCAGGGTTCAGGGATGGAGATTGGCTGTACATGCAGTGTGGATGTATTGTTTGTCAGCCTAGGTTAGGATATTCCTCCTGAAGGTAGGTCTGTTATACCAAAAAAATGTCAGGGACAGGTAACGTAGAAGCCTGAATAACTAGTAATTAGTTTAATCCCCTGAGAACCTTCCTTTTTGTAGTAGCAGAAGATATCCCAACATCCTGCTCTAATCGGGTGAGATATTTGCGACCCCGAACTTTTGCCAGCATTCTGGTCCTAAGGTCCTTGCGTAATAGGCGTATAGGGTGCCACAATGTAGACCTCAAAATGCAACTTGCAAGTTTTTCAAGCCCCTGGATTGGGCCCCTACATTGCCTTACATTACACCTGAGGCCATGTGGCTTCTTGAATGTGGTTTACTTTGCCTGGGGCTGAATGTCTATAAATAATACCTACATTGGGCCCCAATGTCTATAAATAGTACCTATATTGGGCCATTTGGAGCCCTAGGGTTTTGGTTATGCAAACAAAATTGCCAAACTGCTGATTTTACCTTTTGTTAGCACAATAATTCCCGGGATAGTAGAGGGACGGTGTCAAGTTTGGGGTCCTGGGGCCTACCCTAAACCCTAAACCCTAAGCCCTCAACCCTAGACAGGCGACCTGCTCGGTGATCATCCACACTGACTTGGACGATGGTTGCCCGGCGAAGCGTAGTCGTGGCTTACGGGTTAGGATTTAGGGTTTACCTGTGACCCCAATTACCTACAGTTTTATGGGTTATACCTACTTACAAAGGGGTAATTCCTATTAAGCTGTAGGTAATTGGGGTTACAAGTATAGGGTGAATGTAACCGTCTAAACTCTGAAATTATGTCGGCTTGGCTCTTTTGAGGTGCTGAGGCCATGAGGTTGCCTCCGTAAGGCCCAGGTATATTCGAAACGTTAAATGAGCTACTGTCAATATTTGTGATACCAAGGGACCCTTAAGGGTGGACATAGGGGTGCTTCATATAGTATCGACCCTAAAGTAGTTTTTTCAATAACGGACCCATGTCCATTAATTATCTTGGGAAATATTGACCGTAGCTCAAAATGAGTCCAGGCATGTGGAGGTTGGGTACCTTCAAAGGAGTCGAGGCCCACCGTAGACCTCATATATCATATGAGCCATAGTCTAAACTCCTTAAAGGGAGTTATATAAGGGATTATATAGGGGACTACTATAGGGCTTATTAAGGGGGATACCAGGAGTTTTCAACAGTAGTTCATGTAGCTCATTATATCCAAGGATTTCCCTTGGATGCTTCACTATAGTAGTTGTCATTTTCTTAAATGTTCCCTAGCATTCTGGGTGTCATCCCGCTTGCATGCGTGCTGCAACATAGCGTGTCCAGAAGTTATTATGCATTCCGCCAGTCCCAAGACAAAATCTTCTGAAGGCATGTGAACCTTAAAAAAAATCTGAACGCCTAAACCCCTAAACCTTGAACCCTAAATGACGCAAACCTTCAGGCCGACACCGTACTTTGTGGGACCCCAGGGACGGACTTTGTGGGACCCCAGGGACGGATCCAACAGGAGCCCAAGGATCCCTTTTCCTTTATTGATTTTATTAGGAGCCATAGGATCCCCCAGACCCTCAATTCGTTTTGAGGCCTGTTATTATCGGGGCTCCCGTTGTTGTTTGGGGGGGGGGGGCTACACTAATCAGGCTACCACATTAGGGGTCTAGGGTTTTCGGTTTAGGGCTTGGGATTTAGAATTGGAATTCGTAAGTCATGACAGACACCGGCATCTGAACAAAAGAAGTTGAGTTTGTGAATGCAGGCAGGTGTAGAATTTCCTTACCCACATTCCCCCCAAAAAGAAAGCTGGAACGAGCAGAAGAAGATGTGCTCCTCACCGGCGGGTTCTGCTATTGTGACACTTATGGTTAAAAGCCATCTGTGTCCCGTACCCAAAGAACTAGGATTTAGGGAGCAAGTGTTTTCATTTTGTTGTCCGCTGTCTGCGCTCCTTTCTTGTGAATTTTAATTCTCATTTCAAAGAAGGGATTTGCGTAAGAATCCCGTTTAGAGCCCAGGGGAGTGTGAGGAGGTGAACCTGGAACTGGAGCAGGCGCGAGGCTGTAGATTTAGATCTTGTTAGGCTAGGACGCAAACCTTGCCAGCACCATAATCCGACGCTATGCAGGAAATCCTTGTCCCAATCTGGGCAAGAGAGTTTAGATATCAATAGAGAACTTTAGAGACTCGGACCCCAGTTGTGATGAATTTAGATATGCGTTCCGTTCCAGTCAGGGTTTTGCAGTGTATGTAGGGTTTCTGGTAGTGAATGCAGAGGGGTCTTGCGGATGGGGAAGGGCCTACCAGTTGTATGAAAGATCACGGTTAGCTCAATGGCTTTGTTTGAAAGTTAAGGTGTTGTCGGTGGCCAGCGGTTGTTGAGGAAGAGTTTGATTGTTAGGGTTCTTGGGTGGTGCTGATAGAGCAGCAAGGGCTTGGGGCCTCAGGGCTCGCCAGATTTAAGTTCACGCTTCAGCGGGCCTCATCCATGTTCAGTTGAAGCTCGGTGTGAACTTAAAGGTGACTGCAGTAGCTGGTTTACCTGCCTTTCGTTCTCAAATCTTCACTTGAAGCTGAGTAGGTAAAGTGTCGTGGCATCGTTGTATTATGGAAGTGGTCTTATCTTGATGTTGGTTTGATTCCTACTTCCCTAGAATAATTGATATAGTGTTACCATTTTCTTTCCCATTATCCCTATACAACCCCCCCAAAATAACCCTCATATTTCCTACTTCCCTATGATGATAACTGATGTAGTAGATTCCATTTTCTTTTCCATTATCCCTTTTCCACCCCCCAAAATAACCCCCATATAGCATTTTGATTAAAGCCCAGCAGCCAGATGCCTCGGATCCTAGGACTTAACAAGCCCAAGGCCTTGATCCTTTGGCCACAAAGTCCTTCTTGCACCTAGCACCCTCCATTTACCTACTGGGTGTTCGGTAGGGAATAAGGGGATGTAGTAAAAAGGGGTTACGTAGGGATTATATTGCCTTACTCCCTTCTAAGCACCAGGAAGTTCAGGTGGGAAAATCGGCTAGGCTGCAATGCACGCGCTTTGCCTACATCATCGCCTCCTTTCCCGGTATAATCCTGCTCCACACTTTGAAGCAGCTGCGGTCCCAAGCCTCAAGCCCAAAGCATGAAGTCTAAGTCCTATACCATGTAAGCTATGATTCCATTGGAGTCCCTAAGGCCCCCTGCAAGTGAGAAACCCCATATGTCTGCAGGAGTCATGCAGTTGTGATCTGCCTGGGCAGATAGATCAAGAGATGTGGCTCAGACATGGTTAAAGGGGAAGGCCAATGAGGTTTCACACTTTGGGGTCTACGATTTTTGGCTTTGTGGTTTCAAGGTGTAGCAAGCAGAAAGGAATGGTGCATGGACTGGGAGTGTTTTGGGAATTACTGAAGGGTGAGAACATGCACATAGCCTACCACATCTACGGCCCAGAGCCAACCTTTGATCTTTTCAAGGAATGAAAGCGGGGATCCTCCTAGTCGTCCCTACATAATCCCCAATACTATGGTTGTTTCCATTTGCTCTTCATTCCTTCCTTTCCTACTAGAGAGGCAAGTAAGCTTGTAATCCCTTTTTCAGGTCCTCCCTGGCCTCCGTATACTGACTAGGTATCCCTGCATGCCTGGGCTCTTGCTAAGAATGCTTATTTTTTGGAGGGTGCGAAGTATAAGGAGAGGAGATAGGCTCATCAAGAGGGACGGGAGGGTGCACGTATGTGTGCATTTGGGCGGCCCTAGACCTGCCCAACAAGAGATGCCAAATCTTTCAAACACCTCTATGCTCTCATGCTGTAGTGGGCTGAGGACTCTACATGGGCAATGGAGCGAAACTGGCGCAGCCTCTCGTCTTGGAGTGAAGCTCACTAGGCAAAACTATAACGGTTCCTTATTCGGAAAATGATCCCACAGCGGCTTAAGGGTTTAGGGCTTTAGGGTTCTGGAATCATCATAAAATGTCCAGGGCTCGGCATTGGGATGACGAGCCTTCGTGGAAGATTTCGTGCTAGATTGCGGAGCCAACGCCTGAGCCTAATCCCTAAATCCTGCACCCTAAACCCTAAACCCTTAAACCCTAAAGCCTCCCTAAACCCTAAACCCATACCTACATTGGGCTATTGGGATCCCTAGATTGCAGCGCCACAGCCTGGGTCATTTTGGCTTCAGGATTTCTATAGTAAAATTGAAGTTTTCAAAGATATGGGCATCCATACTAAGGACTCTAGTAAACTGGGGTGTATATTGCGGTCGGCTTGTTTATGGAAAGTACCCTGGGAAAGCAAATAAGGAATGTAAACGCAAAGGTTCGAGTAATACCCCGATAAGAAGGCAGAAGCCAATACCCTAAAGCCTCTACCCTAGGCCCTAAACCCCAGACCCAATACCTTAAACCCTTAAAACTTGTCAGAAGATTATTATTTTTGCAAGATGGACCTCAACTGCCAGAAGTTTACCGAAAAAATAGCCCAATTGGCCCAAAGTAGGTATTATTTACAGACATTAGGGCATTGTTTGCGGGCTTGGATCCCTAGGTTACTGCTGATAAGTCAGAGGGATTTGCGGGGAGGAAGGCCAACTTTTCGTGCGGGTTCCATTCATTGGAAGACTCAGCCAATGTTGGATGTATGTGTACAACCAAAATCCAAAATCCAAATGCGAAGCTCTTTTACAACTCTATCGGAGCACTATAAGCCAAAATCAGCAAACCCCCCCTTACCCAAGTAAAATCGTATGGAAACTCTACGCATCTGCCTTGACCTGTACATGGGGACACATTGCACTTCCTTTGCACGCTAGCTTGTGGTCCCGTGTTGAGGAAGTTTGCCTCCGCGTGCCAGACGATCCACTGCCAGACTTGGTCTCCATTGAGATCCGGAACCCCGTCTGACATTTTGAGAGCTTCTGGTTCTCACGGCTGTAGTATTTGCCTAAATAGATAGAAGTTGGAAGAGTTGTTCGGGTTCGTTTACATTAGACTTGGAGGGGGATTATGAGAGGATAGTATTCCGAAAGATACCACGGCTTAGATTAGATGGGCGTGGCTTCCAGGAACCTTGCTATGCTGCTCGATTTTTTTCGTGGTCAAGACTTTCAGGGTTTCAGGGCTTAGGAAGACTTGTTATGGTTCATAGCTACCAAACGTACACCTGAATCTTGCAAGGGCCGAGGTTTCACGAGTGAAGGTTTTCCAACCCCTCGCATATAAGTGGAAATTTGATTTGGGAGGGTCATCCCTCAAGAGGTTTTCCTTAAGGTGCGCAGCATAAGCTGCTTGTTTTTATGTAGCCATATTTGTGCAGCCCTGTGGAGCTTCAAACTAGTGGCCCCCCAGATTCAGATGCATCCCAAAATGTTGGAATGCACGGTTTGGGGTTTAGGGTTTTATTTGCATGCCCAGTTTTTTTCCATTTCTCGGGACAAGAAAGTATTGCTCTTATTTTGGCACAGGGAGTTCGGAGTTTTGCTTAGGGGCTGAAGATTTAGAGGTTGTCGTCAAAGCAAGACCATACCAAAACCTGGTGATCAGACCCTGCTTTCCTGGCGATTGGTTTAGGGTTGAGGGATCGTGAATGAAGTCCTAATACTCTCCCCTGCTAGTAAACCCTCCCACTGAAGTACCAGTATATATTGTAGGAAGTATTGTATGAACTGTATTACGAGGGGGGTAAGGGGGATGCTTTTATTGCCTTAGAAATTCAAGCCCAGAAGCAATACCTACATTGCGCCCTGAAGTCTGTAAATGATACCTGCTTTGGGCTATTTGGATCTCTTGGGTTAGGGGGAGGGGATTACATGGTATGGATTGACTAGTTGTAGCTGTAGTAAAGGCTCCAAGGACATTTTTCTTCAGACCAGAACCCTCTGAGTTTGGGGTGTAAGGTTCAGGGTTTAAGGTTTCGGGTCTGGAGCGAGTTGGGATGAACATATGGGTTTGACACATCCCGGATTGATACAGGACCTCGCGCGAACACAACGGCCTCCTTGTATTCTATGTGCTCTAAGCCCATAAATTGAACCCCGAACCCCAAACCCGAAACCCTCAACCCCAAACCCAAAATCCTGAACCCTAAACCCTCCTGCAACCCCCCACACAGAAGGATTGCCGGCTGCGAGCATCCCGCACCCTGTGCCCACCTAACGCTCAACGCTGGTCGACAGAAGTGGATGCTCCACGGCTCTGTATTATGATTTGTAATACTAATCTTTGTATTATGATTCTTCTTCTCATTAGATATTAGTCTTAGGCTTGTTATCATTACTGTTTTTAGTGTGGGAGCGTTTTCAAGTTGATGTGGCTCCCAGAAGGACAGAGCACTGCATTTGTAGAGCTTCACGAGCCCCTGTTGGCCTCCAGTTGCCTTTTCGCGCAGGCGTGAAAGCCCATTCCTGTCCTGGAGTCTCACGCTAACGGTCTGAGGTGTTGGCATTGGGGTTTGGAGTAGTTTGTCGAAAGCCCTTCCAGAGGGTCTCTGGTGCGCGTGTCCGAACGCGGAGGAACCGTAAACCACATAAAGCTTCAGCCACAGAAGAAATCCTGCTGGTGTGAATAAGGGCTGTGACAGGGCTGTTCGTAGATTTGGTGTTTCCCCAGAATAGCCCCCCCCCCCCCATTGTAGACCCCAAAATATTATAATCCTTATTATAGGGACCCCCCCAATAAAGTACACCTTGTTTTTGGAAACCCCCGATTATTGCCACGGCTGCTGGTCTTACTGGGTTGCTGTTAGGGAACTTAAATTATGTGACCACAATGGGAATCTATAGTAATTAATGTGGTTTCCCCAATAGAGTCACTTAAATTAAGTTCCTTAGCAGCCCCTTAATAGCAACCCACTTACTAGAATCCCCTAAGTACTATAGTAGTTTCCGTTTGATTCTCCATTATCCCAATAGGACCCCTGTGTAACCCCAACATTGCTAGTCATTCATTTCATGTTAGGCAGCTGGAGCAGTCTTGGGGGCCCAATGGCAGAATTGGGAAACCTAAGGTACACCGTAGGCTACACCTCATTGCTCAGACTATATATATATATATCTCTCTCTCTCTCTCTCTCTAAATATTTATATGTATATATAGGGATTGCATAGGGATTATATAGGGACTATAGCGTGTGTGTGTATATATATGTGTGTATATATATATATATATAACATATCCATCGGGTCATATTGGGATAATGAAAAAGAGAATGGAAACAACTAGAGCCCTAGAAACAGCGGTTGTTCGAAGCTCCTTCTTGAACAATGAACCTAATCCCTAAACTCTATTGAACACCTAGACCCCCCAAGTAGCCTAAAATAGGGTCTATGTAGCTTCTATTTGGAGATACCTAGGGTCTATAGAGGGTACTTGGGGGGTCTAGGCAGCTCAGTATACCAACCTTGCTTGGCGTACATGGTGCGAGGCCCAGGACCATCCTTGCGTGGTTCTCGTTGTACGTCTGTACAGGAAGTGGGGGAGAGAAGGGGGGGGGGTATTTGGGGAATATTGTGGGGTTCTACTCAACTTGTCTTCAGAACTAGTAACTTTACACGGCTGGCCTTCAGCTTGCCTAAAGCTGACAAGACTAATACAAGATTACGCCCCTTGAACTTTATCCTCGCTGCCCTCGAGGCTTGACTGTGGTGGTGACGTGGCCGCTTTAGAAGGTCTAGGTAGCTTAGGGTTTTGAGAGGCAACATCCTTTGCTAGGGTTTCTAGGCCTTGTCCTCCAAGTGCATGCAGAAGAGCTTCAAACAAGAAATCTGCTGGTGCAACAAGCGTCAGACAACTAAAGCCATGGACCTTACCACCCAGGTAGGAAAAAGACTAGAATTTTTGAAGTTTGGACACCTTGTGTTTGAGCATATCATGCTTGCCGGCATACGCTTTAGGCGAGAGGCCTCGGAAGACAAAATGCTAAGCATCGGGTTTGGGGCTTCGCCGCTGGAGAGTGCCAAAATGACATCCCTGCTGCCCTGGGTATCTCTTAGTTGTTTAGATGTATAGTCCTCCTTAAGTAGAGATATGGGTATCTTCTGATGATCCTGGGAAGTTCCATGCTCTGTCTACTTATTGGAGAACAATACGGATTCAGGGGCCCGGGCGTTGCTTCTTCGCATCTTTTTGCACACGCCATGGGCTTGCCTTGAAGCCACCCTAAATCCTAAACCCGATATAACCCCATCATAGTAGTTTCCATTTTCCATTATCCCTACATAACCGCAGCGGTTTTGAATGGCGAGATGTCTTTGCCCCTGAGTCAGGTAGATCCCAGAGGCCCCCAGGATGGGACAGAATTTTGTTGAAACCCAATTCGGTTTCCTTAGAACTCCTTTGTGAGGAGTTCTTCCTGCCTAGGAAGCACCCCAAATGGTCGAATGAACTGAGTGAAAACTAGGGTTTCCTTCACCTGCATAAACCTGGTTTCCATTTCCTTGGCCATTTGATGCTTAAAAGTTCCGGAGGATGATTCCGGAGACGTGGCATGCACAGGTTAAAGAGGAGAATCAAACCAAAACCAGATTGGCACATTTCATTGAAAGCGGGTGTTAGAGAGAGAGAGAGAGAGACAGATATATATATATATATATACATATATATACATATGTAAGTAGACTTTAGTACACCCAGCCCCTCGAACAGGGACCCTCTGATAGAGAATCAAAGTGGAACGAAGACGGACAATGAGATGCAGATTGGGTCTATACAGCGAAAGGTGGATTTTGGGAGCCCCTAACCCCAATAATAGAGAACTTCTAAGATTCACCATATTATGGTGATAGCGCCCTCATTTGCGGGGTTGGAGTTACCAAAATCTCCTGATTAGTTGTGGCTTCGTCAATTTGTCATGTCAGCAGCAATCCGTTGGCTGTGTAAGGTTATCTAGATGCGGAAGCCCTTGTTCAACGCGAGCGGATGGGAAAGGCTGGGGTTGGGGGTGGGCGCAGAAGCATAAGATTCCGGAAATGGTTTGCGTTTTAGAGTGCTTGGGTTCCGCTTGTAGAAGCTTGGATGATTGAGAGTATTTCCTGTTCGTCTCAACCTTTACCAGCAGGACAGAACATTCCCCGACCCCGGCCGGATAGTTCAGGGGTTTACCCTAAACCCTAGTACCTGGACCCTTCGCAAGGCTGGAGAGTTTGCACTAATGGTAGTGCTCAGCGGTGTCTGGTAACTTCGACCCCAGAAACTAGGATCCGGCAGGAGTCAAAATATGATAGAGTCAGAACTTTTGAAGGTTGGCGCTACGAGATACTCCTGGTTGGATAGGACTCCTTAAGAGAAGAACCTTTAGGTGCGTTTCATTTTGTTAAGGGCTCGGGTGGTTTCATGCAAGCGCTTAGCGATCTAGTGCAGATGCCACTCATGAGCGCTTTGAAGACATGCACAAGGCAGAGAGGCCTCATAAAGCATGGCTAAATTCCACATTTTCACACCTTTTTTTGGGTTTGGTGGGCTTACATAGCCATTGCACACACATTCAATTCGTGCTGCTCCTGATACAAAGGTTGGCTGGCATGACAAATTCCAGGCGAGTCTTTCGTGAGCGTCGTCGAAAAATGGGTGGCTCATGGATGACCATATTTCTGGGTCAATGTTAGGGATCCTTTGTACTTTTGGGGGTATGGGGCTCCTTATATTTCTGTAAAAAGGATCCTTTTTTCTTCCTGGGGTAATATGGGCTAAGATTTGGGGTTCTGAGTACGTTGACTCGCGATATAACCAGTCATGCACACAGTATCCTGCATGTAACCCCACGTCCAGCTGTCCATGAATCGATCTACAAGAAGGGCGAACTTCGAAGGAGCCCTTTCCCTGTCCTTGAGCAAGAACACGGAGTTCCGCACGCAGAGCTTAAGGCTTAAGCCGCTACAATCTTATTGCCGTTGTTTAGGGTTTAGGGTATCACTATTGCTAACGTTGCTATTGTCTCAAGTGTATGGAAAAACAACAGCGTGCTACAGCAGCTCGAGCCCATGTGCTCCTTCCGGAAGCCCGATACGTAGGTGCTTCAAAGCACCACTGACATCCCCATACAGGAACCAAAGGAGTTAAGGGTTTCGGGGAGCTTATGTACAAAATCTGCATACCGGTTACCTCTCCTAGAACCCTATGCCTGAACCCTAAACCCCACCCAACCCCTAAACCCCTACATACATGGAAGACCTATCAGATGCCTTCCCACAAGGCTTGGCAAGGTCCTTAGAAGCAAAACGCTCCACGCAACGGCCAGGGAGCCCTACATCATTCCTGGAAGTCCATGGTAGACTTTGGAACCCAACAAACAACACAGTTTAGGGTTTAGGGTTCTTGTGGTCTGACACAAGAAGCCGCAGAGCCTTACACGGTCCCTAACCTCCCGAACCCTAAAACCCTAACACCCTAAACCCTCAAACCCTACACCGTGCTCTCCAACATCCCCTATAGAGGCCCTTTTCCGTGGCAGCACTGTGCGTGATCGCCTGGTGGAGCGTTTGGAGCGGCAGTTTGCCATGCGAAGCTCTGAGGCTAAACTCCAACAGGTATAGGGCTAAGGGTTTAGGGTATTGATGTTCTCCAAATGCAGGCGTCCCATTTTGGGATCCGATATTGTGGGCCATAACTTATAATGTTCGGAGAGTCAGGACTTGGAACTTCTAAGAAGACGGGCGTAAGAGTTTGCTCATGTAGAATTTCGGGTTCGGAGTTCAAAGACGGGGGCTTCGGGCTTAGGGTTCAGGGCTAAGAGTTTGGGAGGACAGAGGTCTGTCGGGAATTCTACGGCAGATATGCCGTGGTATTGGATATAGATCCAGGTGAATGTTCAGCTTGGCATGTACCTCGCCTATTGGTTCAGAAACGTTCCGGACCCAAAGCTCAATGCAACTGGCCTTAGGCAGTGCAGTGTGAATTTGGTTTAGATCTTGTGGTTCAGGATGGTAAGAATTTCCTTCAAAAGTCTGCAAGGACGACGCTTTTTGTTGTTCTTATGAAGGGCTTAAGTTTTTGGTCTCGTGCACAGGGATAGGGCCTGAATCTCTCTGATATGGGTTGCTAGGAGTAAATCACGAAACGCAGTTGCAAATGTTACAACATGTTTCGGGTGGATGTTGAAAGGGGGCTCAAATTGTGCAGGTTTGCTATAACGAGTCTTAGATTGCCAAATCTTTTGTCCCCTTATATCCCTACGAAAAATCCACAGGTTTCCATTCCATGTTCATGGGATTTCCCGTATCATTTTCCATGTTCTTTCCCATCTGATTCTCCGTTTTTAGGGCAATATCTCTAAACCTCATCTAACCCCTGTATACCGCTTTAAAGGGACCTAGGGCCCTTAACCCGAATAGCCCTTAGCCTTATATACCCCTTCAAAGGAACCTAGCCCTAATCGATATATTACTTCTACATACCCTTCAAAGGAACCTAGGGTTTATATAGGTGGTTGTCAAAAGTATGGTCCCTCTTTGGGTACCCTAAATATTAGGTGCCGTATTACAATAGTGATCCAAAAAGGGACCATAATTTGGACAACCACCCATATAAACTCATAGTAGTAGTTTCCATTTTCTTTCCATTATCCCAATATATACCCTATCATCCCTATATATAACCATATAAACCCTATGTAACCCTAAATAGTAGCTTCCATATACCTAAGCCCTTTGAAGCCGAAACCTCAAACCGTCGCGCAGGGCAAGGTGGTGCGCCCTCGGGACTTGTACATGGCCGTGAAGCAGCCACTGGGCAGGGTCTAGGGTTAGTGTTTCATTTGGGCTTTTTCGTGCATAGGGATTAGGTATTCAATATGTTTGGGTTTTGGCGTTTAGGATTTTCAACTTCTCACACACCCAAATTATCAGGCCCCTGTCAAGGGAATTGTAGCTCTTACCTTACATCTTCTTGTTTGCAAGCAGCCCTAAACCCTAAACCCCATATTCTTTGTTTGTAGGCAGCAGGGTTTGTGAGAGGAGGCGGGTGTGAAGGCTGAATATAGTTGATACACCCTCCTTTCAGGCATATTCTAGACCCCTGATTATTATTTCTATTCCCACGATCATCATTATTACTGTGTCTGTTGTCGTTGGATCCTAAGTGGACACCGCATAGCAGAAGCCCCAGATAAAAGGAACCCTAAACCTTTCAACCCAGAACCTCAAACCCTAAACCCAAAGCCTGAACCTTACCCCTTAATCGTGTAGACCCATATATGGCAAGGTCACGGGATCAGAAGTCTACCCAGCTCTCCGCGATCTTGCGCATGGAGGACATGGAGGATGTTGTGCCTTGACTCTTCTAGTACAACCCTAAACCGTTAAACCCTTTAACCCTAACCCCTTAAACCCTTAACCCTATATCCTTAAACCCAAACCCTAAACCCTTAAACCCTAAACCCTTAAACCCTAAACCCTTGAACCCTTAAACCCTTAACCCTAAACGCTAAACCTTTAGCCCTTGCAACCATGGGGCTTAGGGCTCAGCCCATGGGGCTTTGGGCTGAGGACTGAGAGTTTAAGGCTTCGGCTTTGGGGTTGAGGGCATAGGATTTCGAGCTTAGGCCTTAGGATTTGCAGTTTACTTCGTAGGCTTTGGGGCTTAGCGCTTAGGATCTAGGGCTTAGCATTTCGAGTTTAGGGCTAGATTCCGCATATTGGAGAATGAATTTTGTGGCGGCAGAATGTTGTAAAGCATGGGTCACCGTTTGTTTGAAGGATTCTGGGATTCTGGGACCTTCTTAGGACGCTATTTTAAGGTATAGAGATATCACTTTGTAGCACTTATAGTGTTGCAGTATGCAAGGAGTAAAGACAATGCTGTCCAGCAATTACCCAGGCTAGAATCCTCACGTATACGTTTAGCACAGTAAATCCCAAGCCCTATTCCAATTTAGGCCGTTCCATTTGGATCTAGGGCTTCGGGGGTTAAGCAGATAAAGCCCGAGAATCCTGAGGTAATAGGGTTTAGGTTCAAGGGGCTTAGGTCCTAGGGGTTTAGAGCGTAACGGTCTTAGGATTTAGGGTCTATGGGTTTAGGGCTTAGCGTTTCCATGTACTTTTCCAAGTTGGCTCTTCATGGTTCTGAGGACCGGTTGCATGTAGAAGGTTTATAGTTACAAAAATTTTGGTCCCAGGTCCCCTGTATAAATGTGGTTCAGCGTACCTCAAGTAGACCCTCAGCCCGTAAGCCAAAAACCTAAACCCTAAAC